>JAODUD010000045.1:10357544-10371383 GCA_026784285.1 Stomatorhinus walkeri
GGCTTGTTGACTCGGACCTGACTTGGTGTAAGACTATCTTGACTTGACAGTTGACTTGAGACTTTGGTTTGTTGACTCGGACCTGACTTGGTGTAAGACTATCTTGACTTGACAGTTGACTTGAGACTTTGGCTTGTTGACTCGGACCTGACTTGGTGTAAGACTATCTTGACTTGACAGTTGACTTGAGACTTTGGTTTGTTGACTTGGGACTTGACTTAAACTTGAGCAGTGAGACTTGAGACTTACTTACTACTTGAAAGTCAGTGACTTATTTCCACTTTTGCAGATTCATGTTGTTAACACAGTAGAGCAGGGTATTACTTTATACTTACACCAGAGTACAAGCTTTTGGAACATAAATGGATACATACTTACATCACCTAAAGGGCAAAAAATGTGGCCAGTTTAGCATTAGTGTCCATCGGAAACAGCAGTAGTTTTCAGTCATACGTTGTATTGAACATTTAGCATCAAATAGGCAACAGAGGCATTAGTGACCAACAATTTGCTACGGGGGGCAGCAGTGTTTGCTTTGATGGTTTTTGGTTCCTACAGCAGAATCTTCCAACATCTTCTAATTTCTGTCTGTGCAGTGTATGCATGTTAGCATCTCAATGTGTATTCTGCCCTTGCAAGAGTAGAGTTACACAGAAACCCAATCTCACCCCAAAATACCCCCCCTCCACCGCCAAATAGTGGAACATTCCAGTTCTAGTCAAATTATAACATTTATGCAGTGATGTGACAAGTTATAAATGTCGAGGTTAACAGATAAGGGATGATTATTTCTTCATGACCACAGTAAGTCAGGGTGGGCTACGGGACCCAGAGCCCAGGGAGCACCGGTCACGGTCCCAGTCGAGCTTTTTCACCAGTGCAAGTTTTAATGTGTGTTTACAAGTATAATATGATCAAAATACAAAGGTAACACATTACTTGAGGGGACACAAATAAGGTAGTATTATGTATTAATTACATATTAATTAACCACAAAGTGTTAGTTACAAACTGATCTCATGTTTGTTTATCATTAATGACTTGATTGCACATCTTTTCTCAGACAAGTACTACATTTCTTACTATATCAGTTAATTATGTAAACCTTTGTGAACTACTGAAGGAACCACTGAAGGAAGTGCTGTATGAAAAAAATAGTAACTGAGTCATGTATGTTCATCATTAATGAATCAGGACACCTTTAATCTTAGTAACTAAATTTGTTCATCATGTGTACTTCAGTAGTAACTGAGTTATCACTAAGTATTTTTGTCCTCTCAAATAGCGTGTTGCCAATGTAATTAAATGATTAATTAAACAGGGTTACAACACGATTGTTTTATCTTCTTACTTTATATGTTTTGATAAATCTCTCAGTAGTTTTAGCTCTGTATGAACCAAGGGGATGGGACATTACTGTTAGCAGTTACACAAAAGTTGTGTCTCTTTTACTTGATTGCTCACCTAGAAACACTCCTTTGACTGAAATGGTCGCTGACCTGCCTCTCCTCACTGACTCGTCCCCGAAGAGCCAGTGGGGTCTGTGGAAGTGTGTCAGCTGTGACTGTGCCGTCATGCAGCATGCCTGTGTACGAACCCCAGCCCCCAACGAGGTCGATCGCTGTTTCTGTCAACAGTTCAGGTGATCATTCAATAAACTGTGACCTTTCTACTGGCTCGTTTTAGTGTGTCGTTTGTTCATGTAGGTATCATGGTACCTTTAAAGGATTTCAGTCACTGACTAGATAAATGTTTTGAACGTGAATGTTTAGTCCATCAAATCGCACTAAGCTCCATACTTCTTTAATGCATATTGGAGTATTTGTATGATCCCTTCTAATTCTATCCAAGTATCCAAAATAATAGATTGACTTGAGGTCTCTAAGCACCCAGTTGCTTCTCATGTGACTGTTGTGCATCATATGAATGTTGCTTGTCATGTGACTGCTGTGTGTCATGTGACTGTTGCTTGTCATGTGACTGTTGTGGCGCTCAGACACTACATGGTTATTGGTATCAGTAATATTAGACAAAAATATAGGCCAGTTAGCAGTATTGGCAAAAATTTCCACATTGGTATGTCCACTAACTACAGTAAGTAAGATTCGACAATTTGCTTGTTTTTAATTAAATTTTTCGCTTGTTTATATTCCTTAAACAATAAAGTAGCTTTTTAAATGCCTGTGAGAGAATAAATTATTTTAATGAATACAAGTAGAGGATCTAAATGTAGAGCAGATGGTTGTTTAATGAGCAGGCAGGTGACACTGTCAGATACCGACCGGGTCAGAACGAGAACCAGAGAAGCAGATAATCAGCAGTCTAACAATATGTCATACACCTAACACTACAATACACACCCAATATGCTCAGTATAGTGCAAAAATTCAATATTCAATGCAAAGGCTGACTTCTGCAATCATCTTAAAACACCAAAACAATCCAGTGAGATGCCATGCAGCTGTTCAGATTCCAGTGATCACAATCGTTGTAGGCGGGGCCTCCGGCTGAGGCTGGGCAAGGGTGTGGCATTTAGGTAATTACATGTCCTGTTTTAAATGGTTTTAAAGGCGACGGACATTGGTGAGGTAATCCCCCCCCCCACTCCGAAATGCATACTTCATTTATAGGCAGCTTTTTAAACAAAAGTGCTCCTTAACAATGGCGTTGGCCTCTGCACCAGCAAAAACACGGAGGCTTAGGTCCCCCTGCTATAGTTCTCTGATGTCAGCTTTGTTTTTGAATCATAGCCTAGTATTAGGGTTGCATGGATCATGCAAATGCGGAACAAATTCCAGCGGCGGCATATTACTCCAAAAGGCAAAATCATCAGAGCGAGCAGCTGGATCCAGTCAACAGGCAGATGCAGAGGTGCAGGCCGAGATCAAGTGATGGGTGATCAGATGCACAAGTGGAAAGGATGGAACTGGGACTGAGAAAGAAGACAGACAGATTCACAAAACTGAATTCTCAGATAGAGGTGGAAAGTTCAGGTTCAGAAAATCCACACCAAGGTTTTGTTTCAACCGAGCAGTTCTGTGAATGGGAATCTTTATACTCAACTGGTTGGAGCTGGTTGTATTTTCTCAACCTGAACTTTCCACCCCTGCACTCACAATGAGAAGATGTCACGCTTCCCTGACGCATCTTGGACACTTTAATAATGGGTAATCAAAGAAAGCCAATGACATCAGGGCAAACGGGTGATCTAGGGCCCAGGCTGAATAGGGCATCCCTGACTGGGCGAGGCTCCCTGGCGGGAATGCCTCGGGAGGTGTGGCTGGTGAGGAAAGGATCCCTGAATGATATCAATGGATTTCCCCTGGGCTGATCTGTTTCCTTAGGGATAATTTAAAAGACAGAATAAAGGGGGGAAACAACTTTCATTTTCACTGTATTGATAGATAAACAAAGCCAAAATTAACCTCTCCTTATCTTCATAGTGGTCTGGCCTTGATAGATTTTTTTGGTATTAGGTTTCACCTGCTACATTCTGTAGTACTTCCTGCTGTATAATAGCATTGTTTTTTTTATCTTTCATTTACAACAACATATGGTGCTCAGGGAAGGATTCCTTTAGCCCACAACAATTTCCATTTCTTCCAGAACAACCGCAGCATATTAATTGTGCTGCATTTAGCCTATAAAAACAATAGTGCTGGTTAACAATGGCGCTAGCTTTTGTTCCAGCATAAACACAGGTTTGGCTTCCCCGGCCAAATTTCCCTGACGTCAGCTTTGTTGTTGAATGACACCCTAATATTAGATTTTCCTTACAGATAATTTAAAAGACAAAATAAAGAAAAAAAAGATGTTTTGTTTGACTTTATTACCCAGTGACAACAAAGCTAAAATTTACTGTCCTTATCCTTACAGAGGTTTGACCTTGATTGTTTTTGCATAGTTAGTTTTCACATACAGATCTATGACACTTTTTGTAGCATAATGCTTTCGTTTTTGTCTTTTATTTACAATGACATGTGGTGCACATGGAAAGAATCGTTTAACCCTCAATAATTTCCATCTCTTTCAAAACAATTCTAGTGTAGTAATTGTGCTAAATTTAGTCTAAACACATACTGCGTTATTTTTGGAGGGGAATGCTGTCCTTTCTTGTTTTTCCATAGCCACTCAATGGCAGCAGTATGCGTGCTCAGTTTCACACGCATGTGGGGGCTCACGTGCGTGTGACTGTGTATCTACGTGGCACTCCGTACTGCTGCAGTCCTGGTCTCGCAGACATGGTGTTCTCCATTTCCATTAAATGCGTTATCAGTTGTGATGACTCTTTCCAAATTTAAGGGTCAATGCAGGGGTAGGTGACATGGCTGGATTATGGACCGGACCAGAGGGGCCAGGGCCCCAGGACCTGGGGCTGGAAGGGGCCTTTAAGCACTAGTAGCTGCAAGTCACAACGTTTATTGTGCTGGTTAAACACTATGACCCTAATATGAAATGCAAATTGGCCACCCAGATCCTCTGCATATAGAGTGAGAGTTGGCCACTAGGGTCCCAGGGTCCTTTGACATAAACAGCGCAAATTAGCACTTGTAACATAAATTTACCACCAGGGGGACCCGGGGCCTTTTGGATGTACAGAGTTTACCACCAGCAGCACCTTTAGAGTCCCCGGGCAAGTTAGCCATGTTTGCAAAGGATGGAAAAAGATCTGTCAAATACTTTTTGAGTTATTGCACTAACTGGATTGAGTATCTGAAACTGGTCTCTTTTTGCTATAAGTATGCAGTAGTGATATGTGGATCACAAGATCAGACAGAAAAAGGAGAATTAAAAACAAATAAGAAGGGCAGTAAAATTATGTGGGGGACTGATTTAGTGAAATAGTTAACCATGACAAGTCAAGTGTTTGCACACATTGATATTTTCTGCTTTTGCATGTTAATCAAATAACATTTACTAAAAATACACTCTATTCTTTGCTAACAAATAAAATTTGTATTATTTGACTTGGCAGTGGCCAAAGGCTGCTTTTAATATTTAAACTGTGTTCAGGAAGTTGCAGTGACATTCAGAATTTTGGTTTGAAGGGATTAATGATGTCAGCCTGTGTTCAGACGACCAGATCACCACGCTTGCAAATATCCCTCTGAGAAAAACTGGTAACGTGTGATCAGGTCTCTAAATTGGAGAAGATAATTCATTTGATAGTGTCATGTTCCGCCCATACGAGCCTCCTGTGTGCCACGCCCCCCTTGTTACGTCGTGTTCGATCCTGATGGAAACCACCTGTTGTCTATCCGTGCCTGATTGTATTCACCCGTTGGTTATCAGTTCTTGCCTGTCCTGTGTATTTTAGTTCGTGTCTGAGTCTCCCCAGAGTAGTCATTGTGGTTTTATGCGTAGCTGCTGTGCCTGTCCTTTGTTCCCTGCTATTAAATCCTGTATTTCCCCGATATCCTGCCTGCGTGTCGTTCTGCCTGCCTCATGCCGCCGACACCCTGTCCTCTGACGTGACAGAATGACTACTCTCAATGAAAGAGCACCGCGGCAAGCTGAGGCAGACCGCCTCGACTTTCTGCAAGAGGTGCTCTATTGGAGCAAGGAGCCAGAAGTCCAAGAGGACCACCTGGCTTGGATGATGATGTGCAAAAGTGCGGACCTCCTTTTACAAGATCCCCCTCCTGGGATGGCGTACCCCCTTCAGGAGGTACACGACAACCTCCGGGCGTTACTCCAGTGAGTTGCCCCTAATTGGGCGTGGTGGACCGCGCTGGAGAAAGAGGAAGATCCGGAGACGGAATTGATCATCGCGGTCGGGCTCGCCGACCTCCGCTCCCTGGAGCTCCCCGATGATGGGGAGTCCCTGCTCCAGGGAGCTACACTACCTCCGTCCCGAACGGCCCGGAAGAAAAAAAAAAGGCGGAAGGGTGAGACACAGCCTCCCCAGTCGGCCGCCTGCTCGTCTGCAGAGCCGCCGGCCTGTGTTTCGGATGAGCCACCTGCCTGCACGTCTATCCTGGCAGCCACGGCTGCATCGCCGTCTGCCCCGGCTGCCGCGGACGATTCGGCGTCTGCCCCGGCTGCATCGCCGTCTGTCCCGGCTCCCGCGGACGCATCGCCGTCTGCCCCCGCTGCCCAGCCCGCAGCCAGCCCCGAGACTTTTTCCCCAGAGACTTTTGCCCCAGAGACTCCAGCCCTGGCCCCAAGCCCCGAGGAGGTCCCAGACGATCTCACCATCGCTCCCTCCTCCTTAGGGGGGAAGCTCGAATGGGACCCCTCGGGGATATCCTTGCTGGGGTGGACCAGATCGTGACCTGGACCCTGCCGTAGGCTACCCCACCTCTCTGTGTCCCGCAAGGGGAGGGGACACAGGCGTGGGATCTGGGTCCCGCCCACCCTGCCCCCTGGCTCGCCGTCGGTTGCCCTGGCAGGGGCTCGGGGGCCACCTGTGTCACCAGGGGCTCCGGTCCCTTGGTCACCTGCGGGTCCCCCGGCGGTGCCCCGTTGCCCGTCCTTGGGCCAGCCGACCTCGGCTCTTCGGTCACCTACGGGTCCCCCGAGGTCGGCTCCTCGGGCCCCTGTGATCCCTCCTTCTCTGGCCCGTCAGTTGGCTGTGCATTGGCCGGCTCAGCCTGCGCTGTCGCCTGCGGCGGCTTCTCCTCCCTCCGTCCCTTCGTCGGCATTCCCTTGGGTCCCCTCTGTGCCTCCCCTGGTTCCCCATCCTGCTCCCTCCGCTCCTTGATCATTTGTCCTTCGTCCCATCTCCGTGTCCCCCTTGTGGTCCCCTCCTGCTCCCTTTGTGCCTGCGCCCGCAGCTCCTCCGGCCGTCGCCCGTCTGGGCTTCCTCGGGCTCCCCGTTGTCCCCATCCTTTCCAGTTTGGCCCCCTGTACCTGCTCCTCGCCCTGTTGTTCCTCCTGTTTCCGCTCCTTGTTCCCCCTTCGCTCCTTTGTTCACCACTGGTCCTTTTGTCTCACCTCTTGCTGTTCCCCCTCTGTCTCCCTTCTTGGTCTGTCTGCCTTCCCTGTCCTATGTCAGCTCCTGGCCTCATTGTTGCCCCTTTGCCTGTTTTGTGTCTCGGTCCTGTTTCCTGTTCCCCGTTAACCTGTCTCTCGTTTTGTTTTTCAGGTCCGGTCTTCCCTCGTCTAATCCGTCCCTTCCCTGGGGCGCGCCCGGAGTTCACGCCCTCAGGGGGGGAGTACTGTCATTTTCCGCCCGTACGAGCCTCATGTGTGCCATGCCCCCCTCATTACCTCGTGTTCAATCCTGCTGGAAACCACCTGTTGTCTATCCATGCCTGATTGTATTCACCCGTTGGTTATCAGTTCTTGCCTGTCCTGTGTATTTTAGTCCGCGTCTGAGTCCGTCTCCCCAGAGTAGTCATTGTGGTGTTATGCATAGTTGCTGTGCCTGTGCTTCGTTCCCTGCTATCAAATCCCGTATTTCCCCGATATTCTGCCTGCGTGTCATTCTGTCTGCCTCACGCCTCCGACTCCCTGTCCTCCGACGTGACAGAGAGTAGTGGGTGGATGATTTATGCGTATAATGGGATTTGAATGACGTCAAAACCCATCCATCCATTAGTACTATGTGGTTTTTTGGGGAAATTTGTCTCAAAATCTGGTAATTTTCAGTTTGTCACCCATATAATATATCTGCAATGTTTGAAAAAGTTCCATAAACTACTTTCAGAGTTACTGTGTTCAACAGGATTAAGTGGCGTCTGCTGCTTAATTTTTGGGGCAGTTTGTCTCAAAATAAAATCAGGTGTAGATCTTCATCCGTGTAATGTTTATGTGAAACACTAACGAGATCCACCAAATACTCTTTCACCGATCACATTCACGAGGTCAAACACCGATTGCTTTCACCTGTCATTTTGCTACCACTCGGTAATTTCAAAATTTGATCAGTTCCAGCTCCTCACATGTAAAGTGTGTCCACAAAGTTTGAAAAAGATCCTGCAAACACTTTTTCAGTAACTGCAGGATTCAGCTTCAGGCTGCTGGCTTGAAATCTGGAACGTATCTCTTCTAAGTGCTTTAGGTGGTCAGTAAATGTGCAGCTAAATATAAGGACATCAACTAAATACACCAGACAAGTCCTCCAAGGAAACCCCTGAAGTACCACCTTCATCAACCTTTGAAACGTTGCTGGCACATTAGTGAGTCCCATGGGCATAACCTTAAAGTGATATAAACCACTTTCTCTTGTGAATGCAATTTTTCCTGAAAATGTTTATCTAGCTCCACTTGCCAATATCCATGTTGCAGGTCCATGGTGGAAAACCAGGCCGAACCATCTAATGCACCATTGCCTCTCCATAGAGGATGAGTGTTTTACTGTAATGGAATTAAGCTTTCTGTAGCTGACAAAAACACAATCCCCTTTCTGTGCTGGCCAAGGACTAAAGGACTAGCATCGCCTGTTTGGATACAATGTTTGTTGACGCCTGTCCTCAGGACTCCCCTTGGAAACATTACCATACTTTCTCACCAGTGATTCCAATACTGTGGCCTGTTTGGGAATAACCTTGAGTTGTTTATTTGTATGGGAGGTATCGAATCATCCAGAGTTAGAGAGCCTACCCAACATAAACCAGTGCACAGGTGCGGCCAGATAAGGAAGAATGAAACACCTACATTCTGTCCGGCTCGAAGCAGCAGCACAATCCTCAGACCATTCTGAAACTCACCAAAGCGATGGGCCATAATTATTTCCCAAATGGCTTTGGCAGGACAAAAAATTGTGCTGATGCACAAACTATAATAATGGTTTCAGTCATTTCTGGGATCTGGATTATTGTCAGAATAGAAACATTGTACCAAGCAGTGACTTCATGTCCCCTAGACAGTAAAGGAAGGTGTGCGTTCCACAACAAAAATTCTCTGTTATTGGTATCTGGGATATTTTGTCAGGAAATCCCAGCCAAGGATAACAGGAAGGAGGGATCCTCTAATAACCTGTCGGAACATCTCGCGGTTCAGGCGAATGTTAAGCAACAGAGTCACTACCGTTTCCAAGCACTGTCCATTGCCAAGAGCCCCTGTGTCACTCCTCTGCTGGTAATTTGGGGACCCCCTCAGTCCATGCAATGTGACATCTGCATGTGCACAACATATTAACATTTTGCAAGTCTGTGGTAAAATGTGATATCACTCGTTGCTGCAAAAAGATCATTTAAAGCATTTAATGCAGCCTTGAAAGTGCTACAGTAGTAAATTTATTATGACTTTTTCTTATTTTAGCAACACTGAACTTCAGAATAAACTGCAACAAATTATATTATTGCTAAATATTTGTAAAAAAATTCTAAATTCTTCAATTTTAAGACATTTTTTCAATTTTGTATGTTCTACAATATGCGAATACTTTACAATTTATACTCATCCTTAGTAAGTACATAATATATACAAAGAATATTTCAGTATGTACAGTGGTTACAGAATGTCTTAGGATGCTTGCTTAATTCAGTAAAAATACTGCAACGTTTTAGGTTACAGAACAGAACTCATTAATATATTAATTTGTTTACAAATAATATATATCATTACAAGCCAGAAGTTTTAAGTAAAACATTAATTTCAAGTAGTAATAAATTGAAACCCAAATTATAGTTCTAAAAAAAGCTGTTCTGGGATTATTGATAAGCATCATCATTGCTTTTGCAATGACATAAAACACCAAACATTTGTGTTTAGTATCCTTTAGGAACCAATGACTACAATTGCAATTATTAGCAAAAATGGCCAGAACAGAACTGAATGAGTCAGTCAAAAACAAAATTGCGATACTTAGTAAGAAGGAAGTGTCTGTGAAGGAGATATGTTACACATTGCTTGTGAAATGGACTTTTGTTATGGAACCAAAACATCTACATCTTTGTTACGGAATTAATCAAGCAGCCCTGTCATGGCGGTGTGGCGCACGCGCAAAAAGAAGGTGACAATCCACTGGCGGCTCGTGAGACAAAGGGGATTATTAGGGAACTGAATACCGGGACAAAATGAAGGACCACAAGGGGTCAAAAACAAATGAGGGAAAACTACAAAAAAAATCTAAAAAGGTAACAAAGATAAAACAGCAAAATCAGAAAATCCAAACAGAGCATCGACACATTCTGACACAAACTAACACAATGACCAACCAGAGAAATGAACTAAGGCAAGAATTTAAATACACAAACACAGGCGAGAAGAATTAACTTAACAACCAATCAAAACAGGACTCAATACAAGCAGCAGGTGAAACTAATAAACAGGGAGCGATCACAGGACTAGGAAGGTTAAACTAGGAAACACTAATCAAACATTGGAACTACAAGACTGATACGATATACAATTACAAAAAGCCAAACTCGTAACACAGGGAGGGGAGATCTGACAGAAATTAGTAGGAAAACCAAAACCCAGGGGAATAAAAGTCAAACAAAATCCAGGACACACAACACTGGCATGTACCAGCCTCGAATCCCCAGACCCACCCTCAACCCACTATGCTGAGAGGCCATCTAGAGAAGAGCAAAGACAGACTAGGGAAGTCAAGGAGCTACGACAGAGAGGGGGGAAGCAGAATGGCCGGTGATGCCTGCTGGCCAAACGGGGAGGGGGCGCAGGGGGCAGATGGTACAGCCCCAGACAGCCCCAAGGTGTGCATGAAAACAAGCACAGGTAATCCCCCCCGCTCCGAAATGCATACTTCATTTATAGGCAGCTTATTAAACAAAAGTGCTCCTTAACGATGGCGTTGGCCTCTGCTCCAGGATAAACACGGAGGCTTGGGTCCCCCTGCCATAATTCCCCGACGTCAGCTTGGTTTTTGAATGGCAGCCTAGTATTAGATTTTCCTCAACGATAAGTTAAAAAGTGAAATTCAGGGAAGAAATAAACTTGTAAGTTGGACTTTATTATCAGATGGCAATAGAAAGTCTAAATGAACTTGTCCTTAGCATGGACCACCAAATGTATCAGAAAAGGGGTTGGGGGGCTGATTTGGCTAATGCTGCCGATGCCATAACATTAAACACAGGCTAAAGGAGCAGTCAGTCTCAGCTGACTGTGTGCTGCATTCAGCTGTTCCTAAATGCCCACAGTCTCATACACTCACAGTCTGTTGCTCAGATGTCGGTATGGTCAGATTGTGACTAAGGATATGTAGATTGATCCTGATAAAGTAATTTTTTTCGATCTGAATGTTTTGAATGATCTGAATGAAGATTTGAACATCAAACAGCCCAAAATTATTTACTTTTTTAAACTTAAATGATTAGCTTGCTTTTCAAACTGTTGTGCATGTGTTTTGTATTTCCTATCAATGAAATTTGTGATTTTTTTTTTATAAAGCAAAAAATAGTTTTGTGTATTATTGGATAATATTTTATTCGGTACAATAATAAATCATACAAATGAAATGTAAAATTCCTCCTTCCTCAGCAGAGAAAGGCCTCTATCGGTCCACATCATCCTCGTCGCAGCTCCGTCAGTTTGCAGCCCCAGTGAATCAATATCTCCGTGCCAGCAGGACTGTAATGTGATCGGGCCCTGCGGAGACCGCGGCCTTCAAACGGCTCCCCAGCCCCCCATAAACCTAGATGAAATTATCCATCTCACGGTCCTCAGCAAGGTCAGGGCCGGTGTCTGCATATGGTGGCGTCTGCAGCCACGGGCCGCTGCGCCAACTCAGGCCAAGCAGGAGCAGCAGAGGTGGCCAGTTCAGGTCCACAGTCTTAAAATCCAGACCAAGATGTTGTTTCAACCAACCAGTTGAGTTCTCTGTGACTGTGACTCTTCATACTGGTTGGTTGAAACAAAATCTCTGTCTGGATTTTAAGACTGTGGACCTGAATCACCCAGCCGAAATGGAGCCAGTTCCACTGTCGTTTCTAAACAGGCGTGTCTGAAAAGAGCCTGATGCATCAGTCCGACTCACACCTGTCCAACGCATCTGTGTGTTCATTCAAATACCACGCGGCCTTTGGATATTTACTTCTAAAGTGTACTCGAATGACTTTATTTGATTTTGTTACTGCATTTGCTAGGAAGAAGGACCACGTTCTGTGCCGACAGAGGCAATGAACACATGCTCCATAACGTCTGTTATTAGTTTTCATTTTATTTATATGATTTTCATTTGTCACTTTTACCAGCAATAAATTTGGAAATCCTGACCGCTGATTCTGTTTCCTCTCTCAGGTCAAACTGGTTCAGACACTTGCATGACAAACAGGAAATTGGATGCACGGATGAGCGTAATCTCAGCGACAGGGCATTCGTTGGTTTTTTGACAGTCTAATGCTTGTGGAAAAACAATGTCCCCAGTGGATATGAGAAGGGTGGACAGGACTGCCTTCGCGCGTCTTATTGAAGTGGGGGTGGCGTGGATCTTTGGGTCGTTCTTAGGGTCATTTGGTAATTTTTTCTACCGCTTGGATTGCGGGCGACTGGAACTCGAGAAGGGCTGCGTGGGATGGAGATAAAGTGTCACAAATAGCCCAGTGGTGTGATGGCTGTCCAGGTAGCCAAGGCCGTGGGCGTGAGGCCTACTCATTCAGCAGGGGAGGGAACGGGCCCAGATCCAGCTTGGGAACAGTCAGCGACACCATGGACGGAGGGGGGAACTCCTTCCTATCAGCGGCTTCGCCGGCGTCCGGGGGGGCCTGTGTGGTCGGCGAGAGGACCATGGTGCTTTGGGGGGTCGGCGACAGCACCAGGATAGAGACTCCTGAGGCGTGGGGGGGCGTGGGGCCCTCCAGCTCCGCCACCTCCCGGGACACTGCGATCACAAGCCACGGTTACACAGAGACACCAATTCTCACATACGCATCACACCGATCCAGAAACTCAGACTGGCATCCAGAATAGCAACCCAGGCATATAATTAAATAATGGGGGGGGGGGGGGGTAAAACCACATACACTCTTCACTCTCAGTTGACCAGCGTTTAACTCCCCACCGGTGTAAAACTGCTGCTGTTTTTTTGCATCCACTTCCCCAGTGCCGGCATCAGCTGTATTAGCGTATATGTGCTGCTTTCATCCTGTTAAACTCCGCCCACCCCTGTGCCATATAACTATTCACCAACCCCCCCGAGCCAATGGCCCTAAGCCCTGCACTCCCACTAGGCATGTAGCTCACATGTGGGTTTATGTTCCCTGCTCCCCCCCCCCCCCAGTGAACTAGTTAACTAAGCAGCACCCCAGTTAGTCTGTGATGGTTAAGGAGCACTCTTAACTGCACACTGGAAAGGCCTGCCTTCCTCCTGCTCACCTCGGCTCTCCTGATGGGCCCAGAACTCCCGCAGTGTCTCCACGATGCCCCGGCTCTCTGCGCGCAGCTCTCTCTGCCACTGACGCAGCTCCTGCACGTCTGGGCGGCTGCGGACCTGCCCCGGGGCACAGAGAGCGCACTGAGTGCGCTGCAGCCATGCGGGTCACAGTGAATAAAACCCTCCTGGTGCAGCGTGGACACATAGCAGCTTCGCACGGCTGACGTGAAACCACACTGTTAGTGACAGACGGTAAATCGACAGCACCGATGGCCCTCTCCAGGGGAGCTCATCATTATTAAGGGTCAGAGACACATTCACTGGGCTGTGTTCAGAAGCGGCCGGCTGAGCTGCACCCCCACCACCTTCCTCCCGTTCCTCCATCCTTCCTTATCTGCCTCCTCCTTCTCTGAGGGCGGTGATGCTGAAAGCAGGCCTCTTATGTAAGCATCACAAACAAGATAGGATGACAGTAATGGCAAGTGCAATGGGGGCCCAAAGGGAATCGGGGGGTGCATGTGTATGTGTGCGTGTGTGTGTGCGCGTGTGTGTGAGCGGGTATACCTATCCTTATGGGGACACAATGTCCCCATAGTGTGATAAATATCTGTTTTTTT
>JAODUD010000045.1:10392709-10405091 GCA_026784285.1 Stomatorhinus walkeri
GGATTCTGATTGGTCAGAGGCTTCACACCTGACTTCCAGGTAAAGGAAGGCTGGAAAACCAGCAGTGCTCAGACCTCAGAGAGTGAGTGGCCACATTCTAGCCCCAGCCCAGACTCACCCCAGAAGCTGCTGATGCGCGTGCTCTCCTGCACGCACGATTCATCCAGCAGGCTGGCCAGCAGAGAGGCGTCGCTCGCCACACAGCTGCGCAGACTTGTAGAGCTGCACTCCTGTTGTGTCACTGGAGTGGAGACCAGCTGCTGCACCCGCCTGCTCCTCAGTGTCCTGAGAACGATCGCCGTGACGATCCAATTATGGATCCAATAATCCGTGACGAATTTAAACACGAATTAACTGCAGCTTCCCTGCTCACCTGGCCTGTCTGCGGCCGATTCCTCCGGCGCTGTAGGTGGCGCTGTGGCTGTGGGAGGAGTCTACCAGGCTATCGTCGCCGTATTGGCCGGCCGCGATTTGCAGGCGGAGGCTCCTGCGCGACATCCTCGGCGAGTCGTACACAGGGTCGATGTCGTGCTGCCTCTCGTACTCTAAGGCTGTGGAGGAGTAGCTGGAGCTGAGGGGACCAAGAAAACGTACCCTTAAATGACAGACACAGCACAGCGGTGGCAGAGTCGCAATTCATCACTGGTGACGTTTTTCAGCCGATGCTTTTTTTCCTCAAAGCCACCTATACAGCTGGACAGTTCACCAGAGTGATAAAGCAGTGGATCATGGGTACAAAAGCTGGGTCCCAAACCTCGGGGCCTCAACCTCTGGGCCCCTTCTAGGACCTGGCAGGCCTCACAGCTACAGAGTCAACTGCCCTCGTTCATCAGCGAGACGGCAGCTGTCGGGTCGTAAGCGAACAGTGGCAGGAATGGCAAGAAACAGCAGAAGCGAGCAGGCCAGGCCCCCCGCCCCACGCCGCACCCCCGACAGGAAGTGAGTCACACAGCAACTCCCGCTATTAAAAGCAGAGGAGGAAAGCAGTGTACAAGGCCATCAGAGGAACCCTTCAAAGGACAACATGAAAGAGAGAGAGAGAGAGATAAAGAGAGTGAGGGAACAAGCGTCCCCTGGAAGCCACTCGACACAACCCAAACCCAAAGAGACTTGGGCCAATGGAAAAAAAAATCCAGCACTGCTGTGGGCCAGTTTGAAAACAAGAGATCAGAAGAGAGGCATGGAAGGGGGCAGAAAGAATATGAGGCTGTTATATAACCCACATTTATTAGCTAATATATACATTTAGCTAAATTCATGGATGTTTAAAGACAAGCTGACGCCTCCTGAACACACTGTCTGCATGCCTCTCTCCCACTCTTTCAGACTGGATATCCTGTATTCTAAACTCTACAACCGTGTTCCGCCCCCCACCTGACCTCATCACTGAAGGGAGGTGTCAGCTTTCTGCTGGAACCACACCCCACAAAGGACATCCTTTCCGAGCAAAGGCTCCACCCCCTGGGTCAGGGGAGCAGAGAGCTCACGGCAAAGGGAAGGAGCGGCAGGCTGCACAGGCACCTCTGCGTTACACAGGTGACCAAATGGTAAAAGAGCATGAGAAAATAAAGCACAAGCACTCAGGTCTCTGGGGGCAACTGAAGCTGGCAGTGAACAGTAGCATGCATCTGTGGGCCCCACCCACAAAGGGGCAAGTGCGATCTTCCCCAAATGAGCCTCACCTCCAGCAGAGATGTGCTTCCCACCCACTAGAGGGCGCACTGAACACCATCACTACAGGCACAGAATCATCCGCACGTCGCCAAAGAGAACTGCACACAGTTAGGCACCCTAACTTCCGCAAACCTCGGGTAACCCTAAACGCAGAGTGAGCGACACTTCAACGGCACAGGCTCACACACAGGTCGGCACAGTGTTACACAGCTGGGCATCTGTATACAGATACACCACCCCATTTATGTAAGCTGTTTATACGGCAATGAGAGTGACAGCCACGGGAAGGCGGTGGGGGTTACAGTGCAGCATCTTCTGCTGGGGCATTTTAAACCAAGTCAGCCTGAAAGCGGGTCTGCAGTAGGAAGGACTGAGCACAGCGGCAGCGCCACCCTGTGGGGAGCTTCCGTAAGAGGAGGTTAGGGGAGGCAGCTCAGCACTGAAACTCATTAGTGGGTCAGTGCGCCGCACTTGCAAGGCACACTGCAAGTGGGAGCTGGAAATTTACAGGCACTGATGTGAAAATAGCCAGGCGAGACTGGGGGGCGGGGAAGGGAGGCAAAATCTGTGCTTGGATCAACAGCCCCCCACCAATCAGGAAGTATTATTAGACCAGATCCTGTGCAATTTGTTATTATTTATTTATTTATTTAATGTGGGAAAAAATAATAAAAAAATAGCAAGCTATGCCCACCTCCCTACCTGTGCGATGAGGGCTTCTGGCTGTGCCCAGTACACTCACACTTCCCCGGGGGAAGGGATTACCCATCAGCCAATGCGGCACGGCTTGCCGTCACAGGAGATGCAGCATGAGTGCAGTCAGAGTCTCAAAAAGCGGTGATTGCACCAGGAGGTCAGCTGCCCGCTCAAAGCCTGCGCCAGCCCCAGGGTGGCACCTTAACCTCCTTGACTTTATCTGTGAAGCAGGTCACACTCCACAGCTGCCCACTAAGGCAGGGGTGGGCAATCTTATCCAGAAAGGGCCACTGTGTACGTGGGCTCCCTGATTAGATTGCTAATTAGAGGACTGATTGGCTGAGGAGTCCTCACACCTGGGTTTGAACAGCTGACCTAAAGGTTACCCCAAAAACCACATACACACCGGCCCTTTGCGGATAAGACTGGCCACTCTAGCACTGACGTGTCACACACCAATCAAGGCAGAAGTCTGTCACTTTGCTGGGCCTCAACTGTCTAAAAGTTACTGTTTAATTGCACTTTTAGAGATTTAATGAGGGATTTCTGAAAGATACTGATTAAACAGGAGTGGGGCATGTTTACCATGAGATACCAAAAGACACACACACACACACACACACACACGAGTGTCCATTCATTTCTATGGGCAAAACCCAAATCCCTACAATTACACGCTTAACCCCTACCCACCTTAACCATAAGTAACCAAAACTAAATACAAGGCTCTGGCATTTTTATTTTTTTCGTTGCAGTCACTGACTTTTAGTAAATGAAGTTTCCTCTCGTGGGAACCAAAAGAATGATCCTCACAACATCATTTGGTCCCAACGGTGTAACAGACAGACACACACACACACGCACACACACACACACAATTTGGGTATAATTTAATGTTCAATTTCGCAGTTCTGTAAAATCTTTCTATTCCATAAAAAAGTGCATATTTATATTTTACACTTCAGAATATACGAAGCGCTGCCTTCTATGTCACATGTGCCAAGCAATTTGTTTTCTTAGAGTCCTGCCTGCCGGTAGAGCTGGGTGATATGGCCTAAAAATAAAATCGCAGATTTTTTTCACAATAAATCCGATTTTCGATTTTAATCGATTTCCTCCTCCCCTACTCAAAATCAAACTACAGATGACAAATAAATGGTTCAAAACAAGTTTTAACCTTATTTTGTTTTTTTTTAGAGTTAAAGTGCAATCTAACAAGCCAAAATATATATACTTGTAAGTAGGATAGCAGACCACGCCATTGTAAACAATGGATCCCAGCTTTTCCACAGTATGTATGGGCACCATGTGTTTCGCAATCTACACCGCGACAGCGTTTACCGCCTTCCACCCTGCCCCATTCTTATCATATGGCACACAGTTCGAAAACCTGTCAGGGACGGCTGCTTGCTTAACTTTGGATGTTGTGCTGGTGCTGCGGGTATTTTCATTTCCCTGGGAGCTGCACTTCTCCCACTCCGCTGCGTGCCTCTGCTTTAGCTGCTGGAATAAATTTGTCCTGCTGCTTCCTTTGGTTGCAACAGTTTTTAAACAGATTTTGCAATGAGAACTTGCTTGGTCTGTGTCAGACGGCGCAAACCCGAACCATTTAATTGCCATGTTGTTTGTGAATCCGCTACAGTGTTTGGGCGCCGCGCTAATTTACCCGTGAAGAACGGTGCATCGCATTAGTTCCGCTTTTGGCGCTAACGTGTAAAATAAGTAATAAAATCGATTTTCATAAAAACACATCGTCCTGACCTATAAATTGGAATTATCTGATAAAATCGATTTATTGCCCACCTCTACCTGCCAGCCATGTATTTTATTCAAATATCACATGGATATTCAATTATTCATTTTTTTTTAATGACTGCCGTGACTCAGACTGCACTGGCGCCTGACCACGCTCGTGTCTCTCCCTCCCTGGTCACCTGCACGGTAGCAGGATGCCACACTGGCTGCGCATCACCCTGCTGTGTGCAAATGAGCCCGAGCGGGGAAATCAGAGCCGGGCCGTGGATGTGGGAGGAGATGGCAGGGTGCGGAGCCCTGCACTCTGCGGACAAGCCGCCCCTTCCGAACCCAGCATCCGGCAAACTCGGGTACACTCCCAACTCCCTACAGGCATTCTCTGAATGACACAGCGCCCAAGACGACATCGTTCATGCGTGCATGCAGAGCCCCTGGCTCCTTCCTCCCCGCCAAGCCAGCGATAGCGCTCTTCCGCCAGGGCTGCACATCAGCTCCTCTCTGGTCTTATGGCCTCCCTGCGTCTCGGGTCAGTAATCAGCCCAGAGCAGCTCAACCTCACCGCCATCGCTTCCTGGAAGGGTAATAAGAACACAAAGCTCGCCATGCCCAGCGGCGGCCTGCCCTCTAGAGCCCCCACGTCCATAAAACCCAGGCCGGGACGCCGCCCTGCCTTCCTCTATGAGTCTCTCACACAATGGGTCCTTTCCTTATCGCTCCACAACACTGGCCCAATGACGGGGACAAGCAGTACATGCAAACATTTGTTTATTAAAAGCCGTAATGAAACAATGAAGCACAATAAGGCCGTAAAATGACAGAAAACTGCATGTACTAAAAAACACATAATGATAAAATAATCATTTACCTGAAATCAGAGAGAACCCCAAGGACCAAAACAGCAAACGGTCGCAGACGTGTAAAACTGCAGGCCAAAGAACTGACCTACCCTTGGCGTCGGCTGGCACCGCGTTCAGGCATGCGATCTCAGCAGAGCCATGCGGCGTTGTGAATGTGTAAACACCAGGCCTGCAGCCCAGGACAGTGTGTCATCAAAGAGTCCAGCCACCAGTGCAAAGTTCACAACAATGGATTACAAATAAAACATTTATTTAATATTATTATTATTCTATCCAGCATATGCTTCCCAGATTATGCAAATGTACTGTGCCAAGGAAATAATACAATTATATTTCTTGAATGACATGGTTTGGCTCTTCAAAGCATTCTGGGTAATCATGTTCTTGTGTTGGCGAATGTCAGGTTTTTGTGCTCATTTTTAGAGGAAAAGACCTTGAGGAATCCTAGAAAACACAGAGCAAAGCAGAAGCGGTGTTGGGAGTGACTGTCGGTTTCCGTTGCACATGATGCAGAGATGAAGAGGGGAAAGGCAGCTCGTGAATGAGACTGTGATGTCCATCGACTGACTGGCCTGCTGGCTGAAGGCAGCAGAAGCTCCTCTGGCGTCTGCCGCTCCAGTTCCCAAACCCGAATCAAAGGGTTCACACTCAGTTTGCAGCTGTGCTGCAAGACTGAATTCCCAGCTGCCCTTAGACTACCCAGCATTCCCTGCTCTGTGCAGGCTGGCCCCGGCCGAAGCCTGTGGGGTTGTCTCCCCTGAGCTGTCGCAGCAAATGGCCCAGCGGGGTAATGTCACCCGAGTCCTGACCTTGCTGAACCGCCCCCTCCCATTCAGTAAAGGGCGCAGTCACAAACAAGATGAGGATCTTCCCCCGCCTCCCCTAGACAACGCCCTGTCCTGTGGCACATGCATTCTGGGACACACACACGCAAGAGGTCTGCTGGCATTGGTTGAAGTTTACCACACCCTAATTCTGACAGGCCGACATGCGAAAGGACTGCTCCAATAGGTCGATAAAAGTTTTAAAAATAAACACGGTCATGCCAGATGGACGGCCACAAACGCTTGGGAAACAACTGGAGAGACGCAACAAGACGAGATGCTGCCCCTGGCTGGTCCTGTGTGATGTCATAACGAGGCCGACCTTCATGCCGATTCTCAGCAAATCAGGCTAAGACCTGTCATAAATGCTCTGAGAACCTGCTGGCAGGGGACATACTTGCAAGGGGGGCTTACGAAATACCCTCTGCTTCCTGAGACTTACATGCGTGGAGAGAAACTAAAATGATCCCAGAAAGAGCACGCTGACATATATAAGTCAAAAACTCATCCTTGATTTGCATGAGCTTCATCCCGAACCTCAGCACGGGCCTCTAAAGCAATTCTAACTCTGCAAACACATAACAACGGTGCGATTTCAGCCCCGACCTTCGCATTCCAACAAACTGCCCCAGTCATCGTGTAATAACACATTCACACACGATACGTCCTATCGGCCTGCCTTTTCATGTCCAAAAATGCCAACAATCTCATCTTCAGCACAGGGACCACAGAGAGGAGACCAAACACGGGCAGGCCGGCAAACCTCAAGGCTGGAACTTGGGTTTCAGTTGGAAAGTCATCTCAACAAAAAGGGACTCGCCTGGATTCAACAGGCCATCGCCCAACAAAAAAAACTCTCCATCTTCAAAACACTAATGACACAACAGCGAAAGAAGACGGAACAAAAACAAAACCCGGCTGCTACCTCTGAGCTCCTACTCACGTACTCACGGCCAACAACGCGTGGCACCAGTGCCTGGGGCGCAGGCGGACTGCTCACCTGAGGGAGTAGGTGTAGCCTGTGTTCTCTGGGCTACACTGCGGAGGGCTGTAGGTGTGCAGGCGTGAAAAATCCATGGTCATTCTTCAGTCCGACTGCAAGAGTCGAGGAAACGGAAAAGCAGAATGGAGGGGGGAGGGGAGGCTTTTGAGCACAGGTACTGGGACAGATCTTAAGTTAGTCTCCTACCCTCTCTCTCTCTTTTGACACACACACACACTCTCGCTGTTCAGCCGGCCTCCTGCTCCCCATTCTCCCAGCCCATAACCTCCTAAGAACACTCCTCTGTTTGCAGTTCACACCTGACCTTGACCTCTGTCCCCTTTTTTTTTGAAGCTTCGTCAAATTAAACCAGCAGGTATCGTTCTCCTCGCCCAGCAGGCCCCGACACCTCCGCAGCAGATAATGGCGACAGACAGGTAGGTCAGCGCTTTGGGAGGATAATGGAGCTGTCACATAGCACCTCCTCCCTTGCGGGAGGGAGTGTGACGTCACGTGACATGCCGCACGGAGGAATTAGTGGCAAATCTTGCCGGAGAGAGCGAGCTCTGCATGTGGGGGGGCTACATCAGAGCAAACCTGTTAGCCACCAGCATGTAAACAAATTAATAAAACAGTGCTTCAGCGATAATTACTATCTCCTTACGTCTAGTGGAAGTTCAGCGGCATTTTTACTCATGTTGTGCCAAAACTCGATCCTCCGCTCACCTGGTGATTTCCAGATAAAAGTTCCGGTTTAACACCAAGCCACACCCAGAGCCACCATGCCCTGCCGAACAGGCCCGGGTGGCCGAGACCAAAAACCTGTTTGGTATTACAGCCCCGGCATGTAAAGCATTCCTGGTGAGACTGTGAAAACTGGAATATGGCCAAGTAAATAAAGATGGAGTGAAACAAAAACAGGATGCATGGATAGAGTAAGATCTGTGGCCTGTACTACAAAGCAGGGTTACTGGCTTATCGGGGTAACTTGTCAGATTTAAGGTACCACAGTTTAAACGGACTCCTATTAACATGACCCACTTTGAAATAAAATAAATCACTCCAAATTAAGGGAGGGATGCACATTGCAAAAAATGTTTACGTGTACTTGTGATGTGTCATATATCACCCCAAGAAGTTTCCTCCTGATTACATAACAATCTACACAGTTCAATCCATCCTTAAAATACTGAGCTTTTACTGCAGCAGAATGTTAAACACTCCTCTTGCTAAACCTTTAGTATTTGACGTATAGTTCTGAAACAGCGCCATGACAGCGTCTTCCCCCTGCTGCACGCTGTAACCGTGCACGGGTCTCTAATCCTGCAACACCGTCTGATGCACTTAATCACTGCAAACAGGCTGAACTGTAATTAGAGGCAGCATCCCACTTTCAGACACAGTCAGCGAACAATCGCCCACTAGCCACAGCCCAAGTTAGTTTCCAAATAAATTTCAGTTCAGATGGTTGTATAACTAAACGGCTCCTCTTTGCAGAGCAAAGTGTGTAAAGCGAACATACGAAACCACCGTAATCCATGCTTAGGAGCAGTCGTGATTCAGAGCTTTCGGGTTACATATATCTGGTTTCTGTGACAGCACAGCATAGCACCCATTAAAACGGCTGCTAATAGCTTCAAATGCAAGATTTAGCACTGGTCTAAGAATGGCGACTGCCATATTTAGAGTGACATGTTTGCTGAATGTAATCGGAGCATTATTAACTGAATGCATACATGCGTCCCGATGCACAACGCAGCCGTAGGTCACGGCGCTCTGCTGCTCAAGTCTCGCCGCATGCCTGCGTTTCGGAGCCGTAAACAGGTCGAGACGCTATTACCGAGGCCCCGGCCTCTTCTCGCCTTGTAACACTTCGTTCTGAAGAGAGGAGCGCTATACATTTTTTTAATCTCCAAACTGCATATATTAATATTAACGAAATCTAAATGTACGTTTCATGAAAATATGACTGCGTGCACTTGCCCGTAGAGGAACTGCGTGTCCGTTCGCATTATATCTTTCCCGATTAATCCCAGAAGAGCAGCACAGCCGAAGATGCGCAGCTTCCCAGCCGCATCCCGACGCCGGATTCCCGGATCGGAGCGGAGCCTAGGTTAGGCCGCCGCTAACGGCGCTTAGTCAAAAAGAAAAAAAAATTATAAAGCGGGGGGGTGTGTGTGTGTGTGTGTGTGTGTGTGTGTGTGTGAAAATCCCGAGCACGACAATCCCGAGCGCTACAGCAAAGCCCAAAATGGCTTCCCGGGCGCGACAAAGCCAGAGGGATCGCAGCGATCTGATCCTCCCCCGAGCCGCTTTTGTCAGTCAGGGGAAACCCTTCGCATCTATTGGAGGGCAAAAAATACGCCGCAGCTCCGCGGATCCAACGAGAGCAAACCTGGGAAAGGAGCGCTTATTCAAATATGACATGGAAAAAGTGTACCGGTGCAGCGAAAAAGGCGACTTTATGGGGGGGGGGGGCAGTCACAAAGATCCGGCACCGTCACCGTCACCGTCACCAGACTGTTTAATTGTATACGATTTTATTAGTCAACGTTTATTATTCCCCTGTAATGTTTCTAACTACAGTATACCTCAGCAGTGTTTTGGTTTATTGCCAAAACAAGTCATCGCAGAAATCTGTGAAACATTTTATGTTTAAGCCATTGGAAAGGCGGAGATATCTGCACGAGGCTCCGTAAATGATAATATTCCATCCATCACAGGCTCAATACACCACAGAAATGGCAAAAATCAGCACTGGGGAACTGGTTTCTGAGTTAGCTTTTAATTACCATTTATCCGTGGGTGGCCGGTGAATCTAGCTTAGATAAACGATTGTTTCTCTTACACTGATTTCCCACTGAACCATCAGTGTAAAAGTGTGTAGAAATTTAAAAAAGAAATTTTTAAGGCATAGAAACAATTACTAGAAATATTAAGAAAAACACACATCTGTCTAATATGAGGCACACACTGAAGCAATACACCTGTAATAATTATAGGTTAAATATCATTCTATTGTTTTGGAAAAAAGTACAATCACCTACATCAAGGTCTGATATATATTATTACAAACATTTTGTACTGTAACTGCATACCACCTGCATATCTTTATTTGTATCTGCCATCAAATATTTACTCTACTTGTCAATATTGTCATATTGACCCACTTATTTATTACCATCTCTACATATCAAACACTTATTTTCATACAGAAATTAATGTATGTGCACTGTGCATTCTGTTTTTGGCGTATCATATAGGTGTGTGCTGTGCAGCCTGTAATCACAAGCAATTTCCTGAAGACTCAATTTTCTGAATCTGATAACACCGATAATACCTTTCCAGTCGTAAACTACTGATTACCTGAGATTTATAGTACTGTATTTGATACGTTGGCGCCACCTAATGTCTACATTCTGAACGGACCACGGAGTCATGAATACGAGGAACCAATCACTACATTCGGCTTTGGCGGATTGGCGGCTCTGCTGCCAATGGCGATTTAAGGGAGGCGGGCTCCCGCGAAATGTAAAATAACCAAATCTGTTTAGCGGTGAAAAGAAATGACATAACTGGACAGCTAACGTAATAACTCCCACATCAGTGAAAACAGTGTTACTACAAATACCAGGGTAACCAGATACGCAAAATATATAAATACACCAAGCAATACCAGAGAAAAGACAAATCTCGCTAGTTCAAAACAGGCCCCCATCCGTTGCTTAAAGCGATGTTTAAAAATGTACCGATCGGATGAAGTAACAACGAACTGTTGCTTAGCAACCAGACTGTTGAAAACACAATAAAATGGCGAATAAGATTAATCGAAATTAGTTTTTATTAAGCTACTTGGAAGCTCATAATTGTGTCTGGCCGCTAGCAATGTTAAATACGATAATAAATGTGGAACCAGTATTACTGCTATAGTTGAGGCTAACATCTGGATACTTAGCGATTCGCCTTCGCTAACGCCAGAGACCACCGTCTCCTAAAACAAACACCAATGTAAACAGCGCACCATAAAAAAAAGCACGAGTGTCATACCGTTCAGCGCCTCCTTCCAGTCCAGACGAAGGCAAACGGACTTGTCCCCTTCGGAGAGGCCAAAACCCGCCAAGACTCGGATAAGTTAAGCTTCTTCCACAGCGACGTTTCTGGGAAAAGTAGAAAAACCAAATCTCATTCGTACAATAAAACGCCCCGGCTTAAAAATCACGTTCCTTTCCAAATAAAGCGGGGCAGCCCTGTGCCGTTCGGTTTAGCGGGTATTCTGTACATCCTGTCCTTCCCTCTGACCAAGCCCTTTTCTCCTTGTTTTTTTTTCCTTGACAAGCCGCGAGCACGTGGCGTCACCAAAGCGGAAGTGCGTATCGCGGCTCCTCGGGATCGCTCTTATTAAAAAAGCTTTTTTAGTACTTCAGGCGTGTTACACCGCTGTAGTATACAAAGTTAGAACATTAGTTACAGCAGCGATGGACAAATATTGATAGTCTTTAGAATATAATTAGAATAGAATTATTTTCTCGCATTCTGTTTCCAAATATTGTAATGATGTGCACATTTTGCGGCAATTCTGATTAGTGTCGTGGACAACTTTTTAGAAATCTAACGTTGTTTCTAATTTTGGAGTTATTTGTCACCGAGAAGTGATTAAAAGCTTCGAAATGTGATTTTTATCCTTGATGCAAATTTTTATTTTCATCAGCTGAGCCTTTTGAAGAATGTAGCTTACTAATCAAAGATTTACTCAGAAACCAAGACTACTGATAATCATGTTTCAGCCCCGAAAAAACACATTACCACAGTAGCATACGACTGGGGGAAAGCAGAAGAATAAAGTGAAATGTAATCCCTGTTGTTTTGTTATGTTGTTTCTGTTACCTGGACGTTACCAAGGACGCGGAAATCAAAGTATGAGTCAGACTCTTGACAACGAATATACAAGCATAACTTTTCTAGTTATTTGATGCCAAACAATTATTCGACAGGTCTGCAAAGATAATGGATTTCGAGAAGGCGATATATATTATTTCGATGTTATGCGCTTTTCAGGCGTTGGCTGCGCCGAATCTTGCTGTAGAACGAAGTAAGTTTTCTCCCTAACTTAACTTTATTCAAGACTTTTTAAGTACTGACGAAAAACGGCGTTCACATATTAATCCTTTTCTCACACCTGTCTTTATACAAATAAAATTTAAAAACATGCTTCGGGCATTAATGAACTTTCACCTTCTTTGACAGACATATATTGTGAAAGTTGTTTGACGACTGTAAAAGGTAAGGCACAGCGATATGATTGGCAATAATAACATGCTTTAGTCAATTCCCATAGCCTGTTTTCTGCAGTACTTTCTCTGTCACGCAGAAATAAAATCCCTTTTGACCAAAGTCCCAAATGAATCCAGGGAAGCAGCTGTGAAAAAAATGGTAGATGCTGTGACATGCAAGACTGTCCCCTTTGAAAAGGGTCCCAATTATGATAAAATGAGAACCGCCTGCAAACATCTTTTGGGTAATTTTTGCATTATTAATGCTTGTTTTTGTTTTGAAAGGTAGCAGGAAATCCACAAGTGTAAAAATAAAAAGTTCAT
>JAODUD010000045.1:10446338-10457725 GCA_026784285.1 Stomatorhinus walkeri
AGTCCTTCAGCCAAGGACCCAGGCGTGGGAACATGTTATACAGCTGCCATCACAGAAACAAAAACCACATTAGATTTTGTTACCACATACTTATTTCAATGAATAACTCAGCACTACTTTTTAATGGAATTTGTCAGGGAAGACAGGCTTACAGCTAATTGGTGTTATATTTAATCAATGCATCAAAAAATTAATTAGAAAAAAAGTACCTGGATGGCAGGTGAACCAGCAAGGATGATACTTTCGTTTGCTAGATTGACCAACCTTTGGAACTCTGGGTCATCATATTCAAACCTATTGCCATAGACGATGGAGGAAATGATGTTGGAGACGGAGTAATTCAATACTTGAGTCGTGTCAAAGGGTTCGGCTGAGCAGCAGGAATGAGGAAGACAAAGGACAAAACATTACTGACGTGAAGTTGGCCCCCCCATATGCACCAGATTTTAACCAAACTGATCTCAATCGTTTGTGCTGCTTTCGTTTCAAAGATATAAATGTTTGTTTGTATGGTCACATGACACCATGACATTGCCCCCCCCCCACCCCCCACCTCTGCAGTTTCAAACAAAATCAATCTCAATCATTTTTATCTGAGAAATTTTCATTTGTACAGCTTTAATTTCTGGGACATATATGATTGTTTACATGGTTATGATACACTGGTTATTGATAGTGTAACCAAGAAAAATATACAATAATAAATCTATAAAACGTTACTATGGAACTAAATATATGTAATTAATCTAATAAAACATCAGTGAAACAATTCTTATCAAGCTACATTTAATTATAATTGATGAATACAAACACACTTCCTAAAACATTTGTAAATATATTTTATTGGTGTCAACACTTGCAGCAGCAGTTAGGGTGAACTTGAAACTTAGGGGGCAACTTGAAACTATCATCAGCCAAAGAGATGAGGGACACGTCACAGGGGATGCAAGCCGGACAGGGGATGCATGGCGATGACAAACATTTACATCTCAGAATCTAAAGCAACACAAATGAAAATTATAATGGCATAAATCGACAAACAACTGGTTTGGTTAAAATCTTAAACATATGGGCGGCCAACTTCACACAGGTCAAAAACATTCATGAAGCAGCTTGAAAACTTTTGCATCATTATATAATAAATATGGGTTAACAGTTATGCAAGTACATTAAACTTGCAAAACTTCCCTGTTTATGCAAGACAATCAAGAGACTGGTTCCAGAGCCTTGTGCACCAGCTCAGGTTCCTTTCCCACCAGAGAGGTGACATTCCATGTCCCTAGAGCTAGCTTTTGCAGCCGAGGATCAGATCGCCAAGGTCCCCTCCTTCGACCACTGCCCAACTTGCACTGCACCCGACCCCTGTGGCCCCTCCTACAGCTGGTGAGCCCATTGAAGGGGGGACCCACGTGCTTTCATTGGGCTGAGCCTGACCAGGCCCCATGCTGATAATTATATTTTTAAAATTTGTAAGCCTTAGAAAATGACATTGAATCACCAATGCAGTAAGTAACCATTTAATGATCTTGTTAACAACCATTATCTCACCTTTGAAGTTTTCAAACACCTCAGCCATGTAGTTGATCTCCTCAATGATCTTCTCCTCACTTCCTCGTTTTCCCATCCCCAAATCCCGAAGGGTGGATAAAGCAAAGCGTCTCATCTCTTTCCACGAGTCTCCATTGCAAAACACAACTCCTGTGTGGGATTGGATTACTGTCATTTTTGTTCAGGATACTCAAAGCATTACTGTAAATACGTGTGTGATCACTGTAGATTCCATGATGTTTCTCACCACACCCCCTTTTGTTACTGAATGCAGTACACTCACACTCAGCCGTAAAACAAGGGTAACACTAAACAGGTCATGCTAAAACATGTCTGTAAGGAATGTGCAACAGGGTCAGTGGATGTTTTTCATACCATGGCCTTCAGCCATATCATAAAATAATGGAAATATGTCCCGTTCTCCAAATTCTTCTGCATGGTTGACCAGGGCCTCTTTCACAGTCTTGAAGCAGGTAAGAACCACCACTTTCTTGGGGCCAAAGTGGACAGTGAACACAGATCCATATTTTTTAGACAGCTGGAGAAGAGGAAGAACTTTGGTCAGTCTGTTACTGTAAAAAGAGAACATGGTCATTGGTGGGACGGTGAGTCATGTGACCAGAGGCTGATAATGCTGATTAGCTATAATTATTTTACGCGTGTGTTTGAATTTGTTTTTTCGCATTTGTGTTGTCCTTTGGCTAAGTGACATTTATGTGTGTAGCCCCTCCCATGACACAATATCGCGGAAACAAAAAAAGGTTCTGTTCACCATTCCGATGAGCATGGACGATCTTTTAACCCAAATAATACAAATAAATTAAAATCTGGAGATGCATAACCACGAAATACCCACACAATTTTCACCATAAAATGTACAGCATGTAGAAAATGTACTAATGTAATATTCAGTTTTACCTTTATCCTCTGGTAAGACACTGAGCTATTACATACGTAACTCATTTAATTAACTAATCATAATAACAAATGCGACACTTACCAATCATGTACAGTAGGTGAAATAAACACGACATTATTCGAAATAAAATGCACACCAAGAAACTATGTAATAATTTTACTAGGGATGCAACGATCCTACTTTTTCAGATCTGAAACCAATACTAATACCTGGGTTTTGGGTATCGGCCGATCCAGAGTACCGATCCGATACCAGTGTTTAATTTAAAAACTGTATGCCTCACTGTGGAGAGAACACAAATTATTCTGTTTACGGAAACATCAGCCTTAAATATTGTTTTCCTAACTTTGCAAGACACTGTAACAAATGCACATATGTATACATTGAATTATTAATTATTATTAATCAGCCTGGTAATGGCAACGACAGATAAACTACGAGACAGGCATTCGAAAACTGCATCTCTTTGTATGCATGTAATAGACTTTCACTAGATGTTTTGGCAGATTTCTCATTTCAGCCCTTACGTGCAAAATGACACGTTACTTGGGCATTGACTGAAATGTAACTGCACTACTGAACGTTTACTTCTCTCCGCCATCATCACTAAAGGCAGAGTCTGTGTGTGTGCGCTGCGCGTGAGAGGCGTTGTGTGATTTTAATGTGGGATTTTCCACTAAACGTTACGCCCACCTCTCAGAACTTTGTCTTTACCAAGATTGCAACTCGCTGTACTACTAGTTGTCGTTTCAAGCGTAAAATACAGAACGAAACCCACCTATCACCTATAGCTATGTTCTCTACCTTTTGCAAAGGGATTGCAAATGTAATGCTGTGAAAATGCGCAACACAAAATAAAATATTAAAGATGTCGAATAGACATAAACAAACATCAGTTTGAATGCCACAAAAAGGAACAACTGAAATGTAATTGTACAATTCGATTTAACAAGAAACATGAGCTGTCTTTTTACAAACTGCCGAAAAATAAGTATCGGACGTGAATCGAGCCGATACCCGATCCGTGTAATTGGGTATGGATCGATTCCGATCTCAATGTCGAAACGGCGCAGCTGTAAATTTTACCCTCCAGAGTGAGAGATCAAGTCGCTTGAGATCCAGCTGCAGCAGGTTTCCTATGAAAGGCAAAGGTCTGGGTCCTGGAGGCTCCTTTCCCGGGCTGTGATTGGTGGACAGGAGCCAGAAAACAAGAAAAAGCAGCAGAGCAGCAAGCAGGGTGACCGTGCTGGGAAACTGGAAAAGTTCCTGCAGCAGAGCCATACTGGCTTTTTTTCTCAGCCCTGAAAGACTTTCTGTCTATTTATCAGATGAGAAAACCACACCTTTTATGGGTGTGACCTCTCAGTGGGCGGAGTAAAGGACTAAAGCAGCGAATCATATGACACAATGTCTACACAAGCTCTCTCTTTGGATTAACCATTGAAATAACAGGAGATCCAAGTTCATAGAAACATGAAAACAGAAAGGGGTTTTCACCTATACGTACATACATTGCTGGCAGTTTAAATCCTACAAAATCTTCATCAGCATCACATATAAGGGTAAATTTAAATCAAATTCATATAAATATACATAAATGGTGTATCAAATAGATCATGAGAATAAATTAAATCTAAGATTTAAAAAGTGTTTCCACAGCCTTCGTATCGGCAGCTTGTATGATTTTCTTGGGTACTGTATTAGCCATGGAGAATCGCATTCTTTGTTCAGTTACATAAGATAGAACATCATCACTTGATATGAAAGAAAAGTACGACATTTTTGATATGTGTTCTGCCCCATACATACAAATCCAGTGGTATCAGAATGTGTCCTTAAGTTACTGCTTGGAGGTTGGCTCTCCTTTTAGTGGTGCCTCACACAGAATCACAAGTGTTCCTGCCATTGGATGCTGCAAAGAAAGGCCACTCCGCTTTGACTCCAAAGACTCTTTGGTGACACATAAGATTTTGTTCTGCAAGGGAGCTCCATCTGAGAAGTAAAACAGGATAGATGTGGTGCTGCCTTTTGTAGGTAGATCAGATCAAGACATCCTGCTGGAATCTGTGCACAGCTGATGCGTCATGATGCAGACAATCACCAACAACACACATGCTCTCAGTTCTCCTTGTTTCTTGAAATAAACAATGAAAAGATGAAGTGTAGCGTGAGAATTCTCCTAGTAAAGTCCCTGCGCAGCATCTCGTACCATGAAGCTGCAATTCTCAGCGAAGTCAAGGGTCACCACGACTTTGATTGGTCTCAGCTGTTCTTTCAAGCTTGTCAAGAATGCAGCTTGGTGCTTACAGATGAAACGGTGTCCAGTTTGTCCATCTTCTTCACTATTGAGTCAAGATAATCCACCAGTGCACTATAGCGCATGTTTGTATAGTGGTGTGATCAGTTAAAACCTACTGTTTGTGAGCAACATTTTCATTGGATACATCCACAAGGTCTCTGGTATATCTTGAAACACATCAAGCTAAGGGTAGTCTGCACATCTGTGTACCATACACAGTTTTGACCTCGCACAGCAATGCAGTGATCTGATCAAAGCATGCAGAACTTTGGAAGCCATATCTTGTCCTCAGGAAATCATGCTTTGTAATTTTCAAAAAGCTCATTCAAATTCATAAGGATCAATCTTTTTTCCTTGTGCTCATGATTTCCTGTCTCACTGGACTTCACGGACTTGAGTTATAATGAACGCCTATAACTCCAAAGCTCGGCGTTTTTGTCCCCCTCTGGTGGTAATTGGAACAAGCAGTAGTCAAAATAAACTTTGTCATCTCTGCTACGTACATTACAGTGTACAGAGAGACGAGACGACACAAATTCCTCAACAGCAGTATAAATAATTATATTAAAAATGACTTACCAAACAAAGACATACATACTGCGGTACATTTTAAAATATTTTCACTAGGAAATCATGATTTTTAATAATTAAAACATTTCGATATTATCATTCTTCTCAGTGTTATTAGATTAACATGCATATTATGTGTGACTTTCCCATTAAAACGAAAGAGCAGACTGTGTTTGTATCAGAAAAACAAACATGGTTTCCGTTTCATTGCGGTATTTTTATTGTATTAATAGGAGTGCAGATAATGTGAGAAAAAGGACGACAATAAACAACTCCGATGAAGCCTGTTGTATATGAAATTCAGAAACAGACTATTCTGGAAAATGTGTAAATGTATTAAGAATTAAATTCCAATGACCATCTAATGTAATGTTAAGCAACTTCTCTAATGTAAAACTTTCCAACTTCCGTCCTTGGTGAACTGTTTAAAAAGCAATTGTGTGGGTTGGGCTAGAATGTGTGCCTGTCTCAAACGTGGATGGTGGCAAATACTGAAAAGCATCGCTTCACTGCACTAGACAAGAAAACCACAAGGCAGATTGTAGGTTGTACATCCAACCTAATCAAACATTTAAGGCAGCACAGGATAGATCTGAAAGAGTGCATGGTGTTTGACACCTTGCGGTCTCCGAGCCCCAATCAACCATCGTCAGCCAGCGGTAACACAAACGCCTCGCAAGCAGGATAAACCAGCCGTGGCTCCTCATTCTCGTTGGCGTTAAAGGGAAAGATGGCCAAAAATTAAAATTGAGGAGTATCACAGAGCAGTAACATTCGTGGTGAAAGGGCTACATCTCTTCTCAGTTGTCAAATATCCGTCATTTAGGTATGCAAGGTTTATGATAAAAACAAATGTGTGAATGTTATTTTTTTGATGATGATGATGATGATGATGGTAAGGTAACATGGGATTTTCTGAATGTATATAATAAAGATATATTTGTTATCTAAACATGTCCTCTTTTTTTTAAGAACTGGAATCGATAACTAGAACCGGAACTGGAATCCCTACAGTTTACACAATACCCAACCCTACTTACAAATCTGAATTTGGGATCTTCAAGCTCGACTGACAGCACACAGTTTGTGAGGGGAGGGGCTGAGGGTCAACCCAGAACATGGAGAGAGGTCCAGATCAGATTCAGACACCCCAGGAGGTGGAGTGAAACGGAACTTCTGCAGGAGTGAGGTGAAGAAGAGGAAGAGCTCCATCCTGGCCAGACTCTCGCCAAGACACGCCCGACGCCCTGGAGGAAAGACAGATGGGGAGATACTCTCTGCTTAGTAAGGGGGATGACGGACAACGATATTCAGACAGATATTCAGTCAGAGGAAACAGCAGAGCTCCGTTCATAAGCATTTTACAGAAGGCCAGAGAAGAATCTGAACTGTACCTGCAGAGAAGGGCAAGAAGGCGTCCCTCTTTCTGAAGCGGCCCTGATCGTCCAGGAAGTGGCCAGGGTTGAAGGTATGGGGAGTCTCCCATTCACTCTCATCATAAAGTACAGACGTCAACAGCGGGATGACACTGGTCCCCTGTAGGGAACAAGGAAAAACCACGGAGCTCAGTTATTGCAGTTATACTCAATAGCAAACACCACATTTCAGATTACATGAGCAAAATACCCCGAAGACAAGGTAGCGGAGGACAAAGTCTGGAAAGTTTATTGATGGTAAAGGGAAAGGAGCTCACTCTCTTGATGTGGTATCCCTGGAAGACCAAATCACAGCTTGTGATGTGAGGGATACTCATTGGAGCAACGTTGGCCAGTCTCTGTATCTCGTGGATGACGGCGTCTGTATATGGCAGGTTCATCCTGTCCTCTACTCGAGTCTGCCGACCCCCAATGACCCTGTCCAGCTCCTCCTGAACGCGGTCTAATGGTGGATGGGGAACAGCCAGTATCTCTGTTAAATCTCTAAATTACATGCCTTAGCAGTACATAGATGATTGTTATCAGTGAATGGGGGTACCGTGTTAAAGCCTGTGTGAATGTGTCTGTCCTCACCCTGTATACGGGGGTACCATGTTAAGGCCTGTGTGAATGTGTCTGTCCTCACCCTGTACATGGGGGTACTTGGCCATAAGCAACAGGCCCCAACGCAGTGTGTTCACATTGCTGTCAGTCCCAGCCGCAAACAAGTTGCACACTGTAATGATGAGGTTCTTGTCATGGTAGTAGGAGAATTCTTGCTCCCTGGATTTCTGGTAGAGACGGCAGAACATAATATGATAAATAAACAGAAAACTCATGTCAAAGCTAGAAGAAAAGTGTGATCAATATAGATGTTTCCCACTGAACACTTACGTACCTTAATCTCCTGCTGTCGGATAAGAAAGGAGTCCACAAGGCATCTCCTGTCCTCAGCATTCAGAGTCTCCTGTAGGTTCTTCACCAGACCTTTCACCTGCTCTGTGTTGCTCTCCATATTCTTCATCAGGGTGACCCAGTCCTTCAGCCAAGGACCCAGGCGTGGGAACATGTTATACAGCTGCCATCACAGAAACAAAAACCACATTAGATTTCATTACCAAGAGATACTTATTTCAATGAATTTCTCAGCACTACTTTTTAATGGCATTTGTCAGGGAACGCAGGTGTGTGAACATGGCAGAATTAAGATTCAGGTTAACAGGCTTTTGCTGCGTCACTTGACTTTCTTCTTTCTCATTCTAGTTTCCATTAATTAGTGTTCAACTGCTACTCCAGCTTCCCCATTCAGACCTTATCTTAATGACCATGGAAGGGAAACAGCTTAAAAGTAAAGTACCTGGATGGCTGGTGACACCATGAGTCTGACGCTTTCTTTGCTTCTGTTTACCATCCTTTGGAACTCTGGATCATCATATTCAAACCTACTGCCATAGACGATGGAGGAAATGATGTTGGAGACTAATCGGTTCACTGCTTCACTGGTATCAAATGGTTTGCCTGAGAAGTAGGAAGAAGGAACACAACATTTAGGCTGTAATGTTAAAACATTCGCATTACTCTGTATTATTAATGGGGTGAACAGTCATTAAGCCAGCAGATGTTCCCCATATACATAATATATACTCATGTCTTGAGTTGTGTAATTTAAGACTTCACAGATAATTATTTAATTTTAAAATTTCAAACACATTTTGTTAATTTTAAATAGATTTTTTACAATAAAGCATAAGTGTAATAAATGAATTTTGGTCCTCTTTCGATAATCATTCATTTTTTGTTCGAGGAGGTGTTTGGTTTGAGCTGCAATTCCCAGCCAGTACAGCTTACATTATTTAATTCAACTGTGTCATATAGAGCACAATCTTGAAATTATAGAATGGTTTGACAATAATGCATGAGGTAGTGGCAGGATGGGAAAGCAGATGTCCACGCGGGGGTGTCACCATGTGTGACAGGATGTTAAATGAGTACAGGGTGGCAAACAGAGCAAGAGGGCGGACTTTGTGTGCAATTATGCATTTTTGTGATCTGGTTATCAGCAGTTCATGGATTCAGTACAAAAAAGACAGTCAGTTATTAGGACGACCTGTGAAGCCAAACCTTAAGTTCTGTGATTTTACTAGCAGAGTAAATGGTTAGTTGGGGGTGAACAAGGGTCTCAGATCATAAGATGGACCCAGAGGATGATAATTGTACGTATCTGCACAGCGAATAAGCGTGTTAGACAGCTGCCTGAGGGGCAGGGGACTAGGCATTCATCATGGTGCAGAAGAGCGAGATGCAACAGGAAAATGCACACAAGGTGCAAGAAACTGCTTCATGACGTAGCATTGGGAATTAAATATGGTAATGAATACACTGACTAGGTAATTGGAAATTAAATATTTCAATAACGCATCAAAAGATTAACAATGGAATGGCAAAATTAAAGCTGTTAAAGTTAGTAAAGTGCATTTCATATATTGGATGCATTTTTTCTCTCATATTATAAAAATAAATCCATGTATAAGATATAATATGTTTTTTTCCCAGATTTTGGGACAGTATTTGATGTTATTACAAATTAACCATTATCTCACCTTTGAAGTTTTCAAACACCACTGACATGTAGTTGATCTCCTCAATGATCTTCTCCTCACTTCCTCGTTTTCCCATCCCCAAATCCCAAAGGGTGGATAAAGCAAAGCGTCTCATCTCCTTCCACGAGTCTCCATTGGAAAACAGGACTCCTGTGTAAATGGTAAATGGTAAATGTGTAGGATTGGATTACTGTCATTTTTATTCCGGATACTCAAAGCATTACTGTAAATACGTGTGTGATCACTGTAGATTCCATGATGTTTCTCACCACACCCCCTTTTGTTACTGAATGCAGTACACTCACACTCAGCCGTAAAACAAGGGTAACACTAAACAGGTCATGCTGAAACATGTCTGTCAACATTGTGTAATAGTCACTGGTTGTTATTCATACCATGGCCTTCTGAAATATCATACAATATCGGTGATATCTCCCGTTCTCCAAATTCTTCTGCATGGTTGACCAGGGCCTCTTTCACAGTCTTTAAGCCAGTAAGAACCACCACTTTCTTGGGGCCAAAGTGGACAGTGAACACAGATCCATATTTTTCAGACAGCTGGAGAAGAGGAAGAACTTTGGTCAGTCTGTTACTGTAAAAAGAGAACATGGTCATTGGTGGGAATGGGGAGTCGTGACCAGAGGCTGATAATGCTGATTAGTTATAATTATTTTACGCGTGTGTTTGAATTTGTTTTTCCGCATTTGTTTTGTCCTTTGGGTAAGTGACATTTATGTGTGTAGCCCGTCCCTGTCCCACCCCATGACACAATATTGGAGAAACAAATCACCGACAACCACAAATTTAGCTAATAGTGTATCATCAGAGTTCCTGTCAGTTATGATTGTTTATTCTGCTTTATGAGAAGTCACATATCAAGGAAAAAACAAGCTATTTTAATTTCAGATCGAATTCTATTACACATGTAATTGATTTAACTGAATAACAATATCGGCAGCAAAAACAACACTTAGTAATGATTTATGTAAAATACAACTGACATCACTCAAAGTAAACTGCCCACCAAGAAACAGTGTAACAATTTTACCCTCCAGAGTGAGAGATCAAGTCGCTTGAGATCCAGCTGCAGCAGGTTTCCTATGAGAGGCAAAGGTCTGGGTCCTGGAGGCTCCTTTCCCGGGCTGTGATTGGTGGACAGGAGCCAGAAAACAAGAAACAGCAGCAGAGCAGCAAGCAGGGTGACCGTGCTGGGAAACTGGAAAAGTTCCTGCAGCAGAGCCATGGTGGCCTTTTTCTCAGCCCTCAAAGACTTTCTGTCTATTTATCGGATGAGAAAACCACACCTTTTATGGGTGTGACCTCTCAGTGGGCGGAGCAAAGGACTAAAGCAGCGATTCATATGACACAATGTCTACGCAAGGCTCAGCTCTCTTTGGATTAACCATTGAAATAACAGGAGATCATGAAAACAGAAAGGGGTTTTAACCTATACATATGCTAGTCTTTAAAGTTTAAAGTTAAAATATGTACTGAGCCAATAAATAAAGTACATTTCTACAATGATCTTGTGATTTTTAGATCAATATCAGGATTCATGTCAATGTTATTAGATTAACATCCATAATACGTGTAGCGCCCATTCAAAATTTTTGTGATTATTTATTTTATGATTACAGGGTTCCAAACTTTGGTCAGCTGGCTGGCAAGAGATTTTCAATTCATCTTCACATGGATTGACATGTATGTAACCGTTTTATTGCCTTGTAAATAGTCGGTAGGGTTTGCAAATTACTGCAACACGTTGATGCAGCTAATTTTAAGATACTGATTTGCAGTAAGATTTCTTGTATGAACGCAAGAGTCAGAAAGTCTGATAGTCACGTCAGATGTGTGAGAGTTGGCTACCCTGTGGTTAAGATAAGATAGATCTTTATTGCCACTATTACAAAAACAGTGAAAAAAACATTTAGCAGCATAAGTTAATGTAGTAAATAAGAAAAAAGAACAACATATGAAAAGAAACAGAGTGTGTGTGTGGGGGGGGGGGGGTGTTTCAAATTTGTGGGGTTGGGGAA
>JAODUD010000045.1:10482663-10501295 GCA_026784285.1 Stomatorhinus walkeri
CCCCCCCCCCCCCCCCCCCCCCCCCCCCCCCCCCCCCCCCCCCAACGGCATGAAAACAGGAAGCAGGTGACAAGGCAAGGAGGCGCCCAGGCCACGATTTTCCAGGAGCACAGACGGAGGGAGGCCCGACTCTCAGCGCAGGCGGAGGGAGGCCCGACTCTCAGCACAGGCGTCTCTTTCAACGCTACGCTATTCACTCAGCTATTTTACGCTACTGCTTGGTGAGACTTCTTAAAACAGATGTGCGCAGTGTTAATATGAACAACGCCTGTCACGCACGTGCAACGGTAACATCACAAGGACCACGACAGTCTGCCGGGTCCAGACCGCCAAAAAGTAACACGAAAACGTTTTTACTCTGTCACAGTAAACAAAACTTGGCCAGCTCTGCAATTTTTTCAAGTTTATCTAGTCTATCTAGTCTATCTAGTTTGTCTAGTTATCTATTTAAAAAATAAATCAGTCTAAAGTTTGCCATTGCTGTTTTTGCGTGCCTGTCTGCGCTCTGGCGGCATATCAAAATCATTCTCATCACTCCCGTCCTCGGCTGTATGGAGATGTTCTGGTTTCCACAAAGACGAAATTGAGTGAAAGTAAGTGATTAGTTGGTACTGCCTGGTGTCTATTGGCACAGCTCACGGCAACGTCACCAACTTACTTGACCACTTGTGTCTCAGATTTCACTTATTAGAATGAACCAGAATGCGAGTTTAACTGCGATCAAGTCTCTCCCACTAAAGAGAGACTCTGGAACATTCCAAGGAAGCAAAAGCAAGCTATTTCCAGAGAAGTTCATTTGCAAGCCATAATTGTCAAGAAACATAAAGGTCAGGCCATGGAAATGGCTGACCTCTCACAGGAATCTCTCTATTTGATGCCAATTGTTTAAAAACAAACAAGTCTCTCCAGCACATGGGACATTTGGTAATTAAGGGCACAACAAAGTAAGCTTTGAGCTGCCGTCTTCACTCATCAAACCTGTAGCGGCGGTCTCATTCTCACCTGGAGAGGCAGGGCCTCGTCCTCATGGGAGAAGGCGTGCGTGAAGACCACGGCTGCCAGAACAGAGCCCGAATCCGGGTTCGTCCTCACAAACTCCTCAAAGAGCTCTTCCGTCTCAAAGCCTCGCACTGTAACACAGACGCGTGCACAAGGATAATAAATCACAGTTATCTCTGAAATGTCTCTCTTATTTATTTTGAGTGTCACTCCAAGAATCTAGGGCCAATTTTTGCCTTACGGCAATGTATCGTAATAAGGCTTCCTTGAACAATTATAACTATCCAGTTAATCCCGTAATGGTTAATGGTTTGCCAGGGTACATATAATTTAAGCATTTCACAGAATAGACCTTTAACGTAATTGATGGTAACCAAAAAGATAAAGGGGGCTGGCAGTGTGGGGCTCTGCGGTTTAGGTCAGTGACCAGAAGCTTATTGGTTCAAATCCCGAGGCTGGCAGGACGAATTGACCTCTCAGTTACACATCGCTTTGAGCAAGGCCCTTAACCCCAATAGCTCCAGGGACGGCTGGCCTTGCTTTCTAAACTGTACGTCACTATATTTGGCCACACCACATGCCACCCCCCCACACTGTGGGATCAGAGCAACAAGCAGGGAACCAAGGGCATAGCAGTCAACACGGATCAACAAATCCCCAAGCCAAAAAGACGTGCAAATAAACATTATCAAGGAGCTTGTTGTCAGGTTGAGGCCCACAGGGGAGCAGGAGTGAGACCCGCCCCGCAGGGGAGCAGGAGTGAGACCCGCCCCGCAGGGGAGCAGGAGTGAGACCCGCCCCGCAGGTTCCCCGAGTGGAGCGAGGAGTCCCCGCTGATACAGCCGCCTACGGTTCTTTCTGCCTCGGTTCCACAGACGCAGGAGCAGCAGCCCTCCCCGGGGACAGAAAAGGGAATTGTGTTCTCTGTCTGGCCTTTAAAACTGCATTTTTAATGTATCTTATTCCGGCGGCTGCCTTGCAGGAGCCCATAAATCCGGGCTGCTAAAGTCTCTCCCACTTGGATCAAGAATTGATCGCAGTCCAGCCCCGGGGGCACGGAGCCCTGCCAAGCTCGCCTCCCGTGTGTCACCTGTCCTCGCAGTCCCACCACGCGGACCCCGACCCGCATGCGGCCGATGACAATCCCGCACAGCCCCTCGTGCAGCAGCGCCACACTTCCTCTCCACCTCCACAGACACGCCCCTAGGCTATAGCTCTCATTTTTAGCTGATCCTCTCGCTTAACCCCTTTCATCGGTTTGCCTCAGGTGACCTCCGTGCTCTTTATACTGTCATTTCTATTCTTTTACGTCTATGTATCAATTTATGCTAACAAACGTGTTCCTTTTTTTATTATGCTGTCATCATTTTAAGTGATTTTTCCTGGCAGTGCGCACACCTACACATTCACAATGCACCCCCTCCACAGTCACCGTACAGATACACAGTTTGCCCGGACAGCCTCCATCGCAAGCCTTCTACCCTGCAGCAGACAGGTAAAGGTTAAAGCGGCTGACGCTGCAGACAGAGCGCAGATTAGAGGTCCGCACGGAGAGGTCCATACGCTCCCTCGGTCTGCCAGCTAGCAGCGGCGTGAATCTGTCTGCAGGATGGACGGAACCAAGGACGACAAGGAGACCTCAGTCACGGACGGACATCACCCGTGACTCCAAAGGGGACACCATGTAATACATACATGTGTTATACACAGCAAATGCAAATCACCGATTCCGTTAAGTTCCGTTATGGACCAGCATTGTGGAAGGATATCCTTTGGAAATACGGAGGGGAGATGCCAATTACATACACACACACCTTTCCAGGAACTCTACATTCATTCCTATGGGCAAAACCCTAATGCTAATAATATAAACCTTAACCTAAACCCTGACCTTAACCATAAGTAATCAAACAAATTAGGCAACTTTTGGCATTTCTCGTTTTTTAACTGAAGTCACAGATTTTCATAAAATTGAATTTCCCCTTGTGGGGGGCATTTTTTGGCCCCCACAAGGTCTAAACAGCAGGTTTTTAACATTCTGTGGGGACATTTGGACCCACATACACATGTGCACACGTGTATACACGCACATACACACAGGCATGCACACATACATACAGAAAAACATGCACACACATTCACGCATACATACACACACACACACACACCTAGCACTGGCACAGAAATTCTCCCAGCATCGCCCACTCTGCCGCTGCTGGAATATCAGTGCGTCACACCACAAGCTGTGAAGTCACCTTCCCCGTTTCACACTTTCACTCCGTACATTCCGCCTTCGGAACACTTATTCCGGAGCCTTTCGTTCTCCCACTTCCTCTCGGAGTCAGGCCAGGGAGGGGCCGTGTCGTAACCCCAGGAACCCCGCAGCAGACGGCAAACCCCCGCCGTCCCGCCAGCCGCCGCATTGAGAACTGACCTGAGCGGATGCTCAATGGGCCCAAGGTCCTCTGCACATCTTCAGCCACCTGCCGCACCACGCTGGAGTTCCCGGGGACGTAGGCGAACTGGAACCTCCCGACGGAGAGCGGGAAGGTCAGCCGGCTCACGGAGAAGCTCTCGTAATGCGTGCCGTTGGGGAAGCTGGTGGAGGGCACTTTCTGGCGGAGCACGATGAGAATGGCAGAAAAGAGGAGTGGAAGAGCCACCTCCACCAGCGTCACCAGGATCTGGCGTTTCTGCAGGCCAGAAGAAGAGGGATGCAGTGGCGGCGTCACCCACAGGAAACTAACAGGCTCCAGGTGCATTCTGGGTAGAAATGCTGGCCAAAATTTCCCAGAACGAGTCTAATGTACATGGCACAGATGGAAGCCATCTTCACAGGAACATGCAACAAAATAAAAATGAAATCATAAAATAAAAAATTAAAAAGCATGCTTTGTAACTGGGCAATGTGTATCCCACAGCGGGAAAATGCAATCATGCATTGTGCAACACTAAATCAAAACAAAGATAATGCAATAAGCTGCCAGTGCAAACACTACGTGTTTTTGTGACGAAAAAATAAGGCTACTCCAAAAATACAGGTTTGGAAGATGAAGATAAGGAAAGAAGAAAGGACAAACGTGCTATGTACACATGCATAAAAGTCCATCTCTAAAAAGACTGGAGTATTTAACATTCATTTTGCTTTATAAGTGCTTAAACTTTAATGGAGCTGATTATCAAGATAAGGCAGACTATATTAATACAGTGCTGCTCATGGTGTCCTTGAGGTTAATGATTTACTAATTTATGAAATCCCATAAATGAAATGGCATTATATACTAATGCAAAAATGTTTTTGTCACTTACAGGTTCAGTTGACGTACGACGGTACCATGAGTGTTTTAAAAATAAACTTACTTGTCAAATAAAATTAAACACATATTTGTACGATGACACACTGAAGTTCAACGAAAACACGGACAAGGAACAAAAGCTGCCTGTAAATCTAGTTTGTTGGAGATTAAATCCTCAATTTTCCCACCTGCTGAATGTAATTCTTCCACAGGAGCAGGCCAAACTGTCGCAAAACAGCCATCTCACTGACGGACAGCGAGCACAGTCACGACAGTGCAGTCTGTCAAGTTCAGAGATGAGAGAGAGGGAGAGAGATGGGTTATTAATCAAAAAGAAAGAAAAAAAAACACTGAAAAACTGCCGTTTCCACAAAAAGAGAAAATTACAGAGAGAAACCTTTACACCTTCAGTAAATACCAATCCACAGAAAGACAAAATCCAGGGCTGTTTTCCTGCCGAAGAGCAAGTGACACACAAAGGATTATGGATCCAGCATTATCCAGCATGCCACAACCCCTGGGCCGGATAAGGTGAGCAGTAAAGATAGGAATGGACAGAAGGATGGATCACTGGAATCTGCAGTACTGCATTTTATTAAAATACTCTGTAATAACTCATTGGGAAAAGCAAATATGTCACAAATTAAACGTTGGATACTACAAGAAACATGAGAGGAAAAGCCTAGACTCTTAGTAAATCTGCCCACAGGCAAAGTAAAGAGTTGTAAACACAGTGCAATGTCACCAAACAGGTCTGGCAACGCTGGGCACATCCTGCCCAGGTCCAAAGTGCCATCAAGGACTCAAGTCACCCACTTAAAATGTTAACCTTATACTAATCAAAGGCCAGCTCATCAGGACAGTCCAAGTCAAGGCATTAAATCAATGTAGCAACACTTTTCTGATGTACTGTGTGTAATTAAGGCACCCAAGTATGCAAATTTGCATTGGATCGCTTTCAGAGAACAAAGGCGGCTTTGTAAGCATTTACGTACTATACACGATTTCTTAAAGGAAACTAAATATAAGAAGGATCTAGGAGTCAAAAAATTCAGTCTAAATCTCAAGGCAAAACCTCCCGTGTTGACCAATGTACCACCCCCTTTCTCCGTCACTTTAGGGCAGATAGATTTACCTGAACTTTTAAGCCGTAAGTGGCTTTGACAGAGCTGGAGGGGGTAACCACCTTCCACTCGTAATCATTCGTGTTTCTTACGAAAAGAGACCGCATCCGTCGCGCTGCCCAAGAGGATTACTTCGAATTAATAAATCTTAACACACGTTTAAATAGCGTTTTTCTCGCAAATAACTGTCCAGTCGGTCGGTCAGGAAGCAGAAACCCTGTTTTTGATACAGGTGATGTATTCCACATGCTGCCCTCCTACATAAATGTCATTCGACGGTAATTTTAGATAACGTATTAATATTTCTCGCGTTGCAGTTATATTTATTTATAACAACGCGGTGTTTTTTTTTTTTATTATGAAGCGGGACACTTATTGAAGGCAACATCGCGAAAAAGAGAAAGCGGTAGGCCTTCTTGGGATATCATTTATATAGCCCGTGTACGACTAAGCACACTGACTTATTATCGAAATGTATAAAAGAAAATGCAGAACGTTTGGCCTTTTGTCTCCCCGAAGGAGCGCGTACGTGGTACCCTCATCCCCGGCCTGCGCCGATTGGATTAAACGCCCGTCAATCCATCGCTAATGGCTCCGGTGGAAAAAAACGAAATATGACAACGTACGCTTTGTCTGAATATCGAGACTCCGCTTTTGATTAAACGTAAAATTTACTGTAACAGCAGCTTACCTTGCAATTCTAGCGCCGTGATTGGCGATATAACTTCATGGAATGTGCCTTCTTTGACGACTTATGGAGAAAAATCTCTAATTACCGAGACAACATTGACAAGCATTCGGCTTCGTCTTGAACGGTAACATTCGAGCGAATAGTCCTTGCATTTACAGGCGTACGGCGCGGGGCTGCTTGCTGATCTTTACACGCCAGACCTAAGGATGACATTGCACCAAGCACAGGCAGAGCTTGGGCTCACTGTGCAAATAGTACGAGCGTCAACAAGGGATCACGTGACCACCGACCGGCATCACGTGATCGTGCTCAAGATAGCTCATGTGTTCTATCTATTCAGGAAAGACGTGCATTAAATTGTACCGAATTGTGCCTGTCAGTCCATGTCAAATACAGTAGTCTTTAAACATTGCACTAACTAAATATCAGCAAGTTGGAAGTAAAGTTAAGGCTAAATTATTTCACCGTTCATGACTTGCTGCCTTAATTATTGATGTTCTGACTAATGAAGATGGAAACAGCACGTGACAGATCATGGTGACGATATCCTCATGAAAAGCGAAGTTCGGAGCTGCGCCTGGAGGATCCCAGCCGGACCAGAAACGATTGTGGAAGCCTGCCCAGTACCGCACAATAAGCATTTCACAATCATTTTCTACGACTTGAGAAAAAAATAGCAGTCTTTGAAACTGTTACTCTTGAAATGTTTATTGGCAGTCAGATACAGCCGTTTGTTCAAGTCGTTACCTGAACTGTAAGTAGGTCACACCAATGATCTGTGCGTTGATAAGGAACACACTGAGAACTTCCAGCAGCAGCAGTACTGGATCCACATCAATGTGCTGGCTAAACTTTGGCAGTATTTCAGTGACATCTTTACAGATCCCAATTACAGACTGCAGGGGTACCAAGTGAAGACCTCTATTAAGAAAACCTTTCACATGTACAAGAGGAAAATCGCAGGGACTCAGGTAGTGCATCCTCAGGTAGCTCAGAGCAGTGTTCCTGTACTTTAGGTTCCTGCAAAATCTCAGGCTTCAAGTAAAAGGCGCTGTGTCACAGTTTCCCATATTAAATTATTTACACAATACATTCTGTGTAGCACAACTATTTACAATCAGTCTATTTTCGGCAGACAGGTTGTCCCATGCCACACAGGTTCTTTTTTAATACAGTACTTTTTAAATTCACAAGCAACAGCCTCAGTGCATGAAGTCAACTCATTTGTTCGGACGCACTGACATTTATAGTATTTGCTTGCTGTAGTGCAGCAGAAGCCACCAAAGTTTCCTCACAGTAAACATTGATTTGCGGAAGAGTCACGGGCACTAAATCACAAGCCGGTGTCAGAGATGAAAGCTGCCCCCCCTCCCCTCGACTATGATTCACGCACAGCTACAACAGCCAGTCGACTAAATGGTCCAATTTTTAAATTAAGTAAAGTACGGGGATCCAAAGCAGAGCGTGTCAAACAGCTGCCAGTAGAGATTCCATTCACTGGCAGCTCACAGTGTAAACCATTCTCAGAGCATAGTGTAATATGCCTATGTAGTTAATACATAAGCTGTCCATCTCTTACATCCTGTTCCGGCAGACGCCAAGATGCATTCCCCTACGTCTTTGAGATTTCGAAAGACTAACCGAGAGCACCCCCCCCGCCTGCCCCAAACCTGGCGCACCAAGTAACTGTAAACATTAAGATAGCACTTATCGCATTTCTTAAATCCAAAGGGCCAAATTTGAATAAAACTACCAGAAACACTAAGTGACAGCCCTTCTGACTGGTCTGGTCTCCCGTAAAGGCTCAGGCACGTTAATCTGAACACCCGGACCACAAAACACCAACAGAACATTTCGATTTGTCATGATACTTAAAACCAAAGATTACAGCCTTTTTCTTGAGGTGATCGATCGATCGATCGTCTGAAAGCACCACGGACAGATTGTTGCAACAGCCTATACGGCATTAAAACACTGATAAAGTCCCACCACAGCCAGATTTCCCAGTAATTCCTGCATCAGCGCTAATCCACAGGAACTCAGGGATCACGTATCTCCAGCAAATAATCCTGTGGACTGGAGAGAAAAAAGAAAAAAAAGAAAACACATGGGGCTCAGTCAGGTGGCGATTTCAGGAAGGACGCGTCTGTCCTTGCTGTCCTTAAAGCTCTGTAAACTGTTTAGTTTGTTCATTTTATGTATCCCTATAAATTTCACTCTTTCCCAGCAGGTGGGGAACTGAAAGTGCTGCGAGTCCCCGAAGGAGCTGGCCGTGGCGCTCAGCGCCCCCTACAGGCTGAGGAAGCCCTCGGCAGCCTCTTCGCCCCCGCTGTGCGCCGCCCCGTTCTTCCTCTTCACTTGCCTCCGACCAAAGCTCTTGGCCCTGGCGGTGGCCATCAGGGGGCAGAAGCCTGGTGAAACCAGCACTGAAGATGCAGTCAGGTTAGGGAGCGTGCATGAGATGAGGGAGGGGGGCGAAGAGCAGGAGGAGGATGAAGGGCTGGGGCTCTGCACAGAGGAGTACCCAGAGCTCTGGAGGTCAATGCTCGGCAGTCGGGAGGAAGGCTCTGCACCGGTGTGTGGGAGCGGCTCCTCGCTGGAGTGCCTGGGCCAGCCGGTCCCATCAGCGTCCGACTCGCAGAGGCTGTCCTCGTCGCTGGAGACGGCGCGGCAGTGCTGACACGGGTCTGTGGGCTGAACCTCGTGCGTCAGCAGGATCTCAGGGGCCAGACTTGTCAAGGCTGGGGGGGGAGGGACACACACACAAATCACCCTCTCGTTAACATGCACGGAGCAGGCAGGACTAACCGCTCCAGAACACACACTTTGCAGCATTCCCATTAGGAAAGCTGAATCCCACTAAACTCACTCTCCACATCCCGCTCCCCTTCGCTCTCCTGGTCTCCCTCGTATCCGGAGCAGGAGGTGTCCAGGCTCCACTCCAGGATGTCCCCCAGCAGCGTCTCCTCCTGAGTGGACAGCTCCGCCGTGGGCGTGGCCACAAAGCTGCCCCTGTGGCTGTGTGCGCCGCTCTCACTGCGTCTCCTGATTGAATGGGGGAGGGGGGGAGGTCAAGAGTCACCATCAGCGTCACCTTCAGTTCTCTGGCAGTACCCACTGAAAGGTGCCGGGGGGGGGGGCTGCGCACGCACGCACACACACACACACCTCTTGCTGTCGCTGGTTGGGGAGGACAGGAAGGTGTGCAAGTCTCCGGGCTGCCCTGAGCCGCCCAGGCCCTCCAGCTCCTGCTCCTGCTCGGGGATCCCCAGTATTTGGCAGATCTCTCTGAAGCCCATGACCTGTGTGGGTCAGAGATAAGGTGGCTTGGAAGGATATTTTTTGCCACATACATGCATGTTGGTTTTACACAAGCTGAGATCTGCCTGTAATTGACTCTCAACACGGATGTGCTCCTAGACACGCAGACATGGCGGGACTCACTTCCTCCTTGCTGATCTGCTGATAGACGTCATCCTCAAACCTCTGCTTGACTCCCGTCAGAGACACGTGTCTGTAATCCGTGGGGACGTCGTCGCTGAAACTGAGCACCGGAGATATGCAGAGAACAGCGGAGTGTCACTTACTTACACACAACTGAAAAAGTGAACCTACAGCTGTAAACAACCAAATGATGATAAGTGACATCAAGCTAGACACTCAGGGCTGAAGTAGCACGCACGGAAGGTGTTCATTACCGCCGCTCCATCTCAGTTCCAGGGGGGGCCCTTGGCCCCCTGACTCAGCCCTCCCACACATACTGTTACTCACCCACGCGCTCCCCCCACCCAGTCCACTTCCACTGATACACACAACAGCCTTCCTGTCTGTCTCTGATTACAAATCCGCCGGCATCCCATCCAGGGTGCACCACGGCCTCGTGCCCTGGGGTGCCAGCGATCTGCTCCAGGTCGCCAGAGACCCAGTTAGAGGATCCCAGTTTGGACAGATAAGGGTTTTACAGTGCAGGAGCTATATACTGCACAGACATTAAGGGCTTACTGCACCTAATAAATGATGTTTAACTGGGCCGCTAGTGCCATCTGTGGGGGGCTCTGGCCCGGGGTGATCCGGCGACCGGGCAGCTTGCCCACCTTCACACCTGAGGGTGGACGCAGGAAGGCTAAAGCACATTAGCCTGCAGGTGGCGCACTGTTCCTCACATAAGGAGGGGCACCGGAGAGACTAAGGGCAGCCGTAGGGACGTCATGACGCCCAATGGGACCACGGCAAGCTACGGATCAGGTTGTGGGGTCCTGGGAGCAGGAGGCCGGCCATCTGCACTCTACTGCAAGACGACGCAGCTCCAGCACGTTGTATCTACAGAGAACGCAATGTGGGCCTTCAAGGCTACCTTCTGTTGTGACCTTGGCTGATCTCTTTTCCAATGACCTTCTAAGATCCTCTGACTTTTAGAAAGGAGACCCAGATATGACCTAAATAGTCATTTTCAATATTACTCTAACGATTACAGGTTAACATGATATCACAGGTTCATCCTGCCCTTTCTGTAAGACACGTTTTTGCATTTACCGCCCTTCTTATCCCATTATAAGCGGCTGTTGGGAGGGGGCGTGCACCTGACTCACCATTTAGTATAGAGCAGCACGGCGCTGGGGATGAGGTCCTGCTTGGAGAAGCCGGTGAGCTCAGCCAGCCTCGGGGGCCAGACGGGAGCTGCAATGCAAAGCGAGAGCACAGCACACAGATCAGGGGGCGGGGCCGGCGCACCAAGGGGCGGGGCCTCCAGCAGACACTCGCTGCCTGCACGGCAAAGTCAACCGGGCTCACCGTAGTGGTGCATGGCACGTGCGAGCAGCAGGGCGGCGCAGGCGAGCCGAGCCGGGGACGGCAGAGTCAGATCCGTGTAGAGGAGCGAGAGCTCACAGATGTAGCCGAATAGATGGGCACTGCGCCTCTCCAGGGGCAGCAGGGAGAGCAGCACCTCCCCGTAATCCAGCAGGGTGGGAGTCTGGAGGGAGAGGCGGAGCAGATTCATCACGCATCTGCCTGAAGCGGCGTATTCGCCGTTACTGTTGCTGGTAATTAGCACAACACACAGATGGGGGAGCAATGTGCTATTGGGGCACAAAGGACCCCCAATTCAAGACACATGGGCACAGAGGCTAGAGCTTTTCTGGAGGGTACAGCCAAGCCAAAAAAACAGAGCCTTCATCTGGCTAATGTCTGAAAATGGCCGATTTCCCGCAAGCTCCAGCGGATGGAGTGGCTGGACTCATCCCTAAGCATCGCTTAGCCGAGGAAGAAGAGCTGCATTATCGGCAGAGCAGTACACACCCGCATCTTGCCCTCTAGTGCGGACATGACCTCTCCCATCATCCTCACGAGGTCCTCGTACTTGTACGTGTTGTCGGTGAGCCACACAGCTTCACGGATCGTCAGAATCTCCTTGCTGATGTACCTGGAGGTCACAGTGAGAGAGTCTGTTGGACTGACGCTTTATATCAGCGTTTCCCATCAGTCTTTGGGGACTCACAGGCGGTCCACATTTTTGCTGCCTCCCAGCCAGTCCACATTTTTGCTCCCTCCCCAATCTGCGGGTCACTGAGGACGGGATTGGGAAACGCTGCTTCATATCATTATGGACTCAAAAGCCGAGGGAATTATGGATCAATAAGGGACATGCTACTTCATGTTCAGAACATAATCAAGTACTCATAAGCCAGGACCTTACAGAGAAGCAGGTTGGAAAATGCATAGACAACAGCAGAAGACAGACATCATCTCAGCAGGCTTCCGACTGCCAAAGCACCACCCACCGGGTGCAGATGACCATGCAGGCGATGCCTAGCAGCTGGAGGCGGGCTTTGGGCACAGGGTGCAGGGCCAGGTAGCGGTCGACACATCCCACGGTCACGTGCAGCGCCAGGCTGGAGAAGTCCTTCATGGTGGTCACCTCCACCAACCAGTCCACCAGGATGTACCTGAAGGAGGCAATTAGCATTCACTGGTGCACAATGGCTTCTAACCCAATGGAATCGTTTGTGTGGGGTTTGTTTAATGCCTTTCCTGAGGTGAATAAGAACATCAGCCGGTTTTCAAAAGCTTGCGACAATAAACTATTATTATAAAACATACATAATGCACAGCCAATGAAAAGCTATTCATGACATGACTGGGCAGGCAGAGGATATGAGGAAGGTACTGACACCCCTACGAAGGTGACTGACAAGCGGGGAGGACGAGTACACATGGGTCACCAGCAGGTGCACCTTCAGGCCACCAGGGGGCATGTCACTGCGGCACGCTCCGCCCGCTTACCTCATGGTGTCTTTGATCCCGTGACGAAGTAGGTCCTCGGGCCGGCGGCGCTGGGCAGACTGGGACTGGAAGAGCTGGGCGACCTGGTCAGTGCAGGCCTGCGGGTCCAGGCCTAGAGGGTTTGCAGAACTGCATGCTTTGGCCAGGGACAGCTGGTAGGGGGCGACAGAGGAAGAGGTGCTGAGGCCAACTGCGATTGGTCAGCTTTCCCCACCTGATGTGGACAAACCTCCCGCTACTATGCAGTTCAAGTACTGGCGTGGGAAACATCGGTCATTATTTATGTCACATTCAGTTTGCCGGGTCCCTCAATTCCGGTCCTGAACAGCCAGAATTCTGCAGTTTGCATTGTTTCCAACTCAAACTCATCATCAGCTAATTATGCAGTAATTCCTGGTTCAGCAGGAAAATTACACAAGATTCCTGGTTCGGCAGGCATGTTTGAGCAGAGCAATCAGCAAACTGTCGTAAACTGGTCCTCCAGGACCGGAACTGGGAAATCCCGCCATATGCTGTTTAAATGCAGGGAACAACGCACCATTACTCTGAAGAAAACTGATATTTTCTCCCTTGGTGTCTCTCCTGCAGAGGTAGCTGGATTAAAAAGCTGTCTACGCAGGGCAGTGAGGGCCGAGCAAGACCCCGCTGAGGATGACTATCTGATCACGGCACACATCCTGAGCGCTTCATCCACCCACTGATCGCCAGAGTGAACCCGGCCCGCGTTCTTTTGCTGCTAGAGCGGCTGAGCTCATCTATCTGAACGGGTGGACAGATCTGCCATTTATGCGACCGCCACACCAGGTAGTGGGGCGTCTCAGACAGGAAGTGAGTCGTCATGGAGCAGCACAGCTGCACCTCGCTCCTGAACCCCCCACGTGGGCACAATGAGAAGTCGGCCAATTAACAAAAAAAGGAGAGACACCCGGTGTTACTCTGATGGTGCCCGTCACCCAGCACCTGCTGCAAACATGCCGCTGCGATCGCGTTACCAGAGGAAGGAACAGTCTGCGTTATAGCTGCAGAAGGCTTAAAATATCACAGAGGCCAAAGATGGACCACGTCCCACTTACCTGAGCCTCCCAGCAGCCTTTGGCCGCGTAGTCCCTCAGCGTACGCAGACACTGGAGGTACCTGCCCGGGTCTGCCATCTGCAGTGACAAGCAGGCATCACATTAGCCAGGAAGACACAGACATGCCAGATTGCACACACACAATCTGAGAAACAATGAATAATTTAAAAACTTTCAATTTTCAATCAATTTGGGGTTTAGAGCTTTCCAGGACCTGAAGTGTCCCCTTAGTATCTTACCGCCGCCCTGCGCTGGTGCTCCCACAGCAGGTATGAGCTCTGCAGGCAGCCGTGTCGGGACGACTCCTCTAGCATGTCCAGGGCCTCCACAAGCTTCTCCTCCTCCTGCCACGTGCAGGAGAGGGGTATTAGGCTAAACACACACACAGCTCCATCATGCCCCCCCCAGCCACACTTATTAAATGATGCAACCAAGTCAGCCAATAAGAAAAGAGGAGGCCGATTAAAACACTTACATGATCGTATACCAAAAACAATCACGTCAGCATTTAACAATAATGACCCACCATTAAACCCCCCTCCCCATCTCTCATAAGTACAAACTCACGTCAAAAAACTGTAGAACCCGTGCCAGACAATGCAGCAAAGAGCCTCTTTTCTCCTGCAGAGTGAAAAAACAAGAATCCATTAAGACAAGACAGAAACAGCAGAGCGAAAATGCGAAAGCCAATTTGCCGACTTCCAAGGAAAAGGAGAGGGACTCAGAACCTTCCAGGCAGAATCAATAAGCTATGGTGTAGTCCCTACGGTGTAGGAACAGAAACAAATTAAACATACCCCATGTGAGATTCCACTATAATGTACAGGTGAAGTGACCAACGCCCCCCCATTTTAATAAACCATCATAACAAATAGGATAAGATCTGAGTTAGGGGCTTTACAGAACTTAGTGTTTTTTTGCAGAACTCTAAAATGACCTCACCTGGCAATTATACTAACGTTCTGGGATGACGAGGTGAGAAAGACCAATGCTGATTCTATCAGGACGTTTTTATTACTTGGGGTGGGGGGCAGCTGGAACACAGGGGTGCCGCACTCAGCCCGCTGTGACCTTAAATGAACTCATCACCATGAGATGGGTTTATGCGAGCAGCTAAATAAAGAGTCACACGTCTGGGACAAGGGTGCGGGTGACCCTGCTGGAAGAGGGGTGTTCCCAGAATCGGATGCTTACAGGCTGCGAAGAGCACTCTGCTTTCAGGTGGTCGAACACCACGGCCTTGCAGCAGCTTCCGGAGGGGGACCACGGCGGTCGGATGAAGACCCAGACGAAGGGATCAGCCGTCGGGGCACGAAGACTCTCAGCCAGGCTGAAAAAGTGGGATGCTTTGCGGCCACAGATCTCTGCCCGCCCCTCGTCAGACAGCGATGCTAAAAGGGTTTGAAAATTGATTCGTATTAAACAGAAGAGGTAAAGACACTAGATCTACAGTCAATGAACAAGTGCAAGTGCAGGCAGCCAAAGAAAATGGGACTTGGATGATCTCTGTCTATTGTGTAATACTTGCTGCTTGTCGAAGTATCAACTTCACCTTATCAAAGCCTCTCCCAGTATTTGCAGCACAGTATTTGTTTGGATAATCAATAATTGACCAATTAATCGGTTAATTAAGCTTGAAACAAGTACATGTAATGGGTAGGTTTCATCAAGCCATCCAATATATCAGTAACTTTTTGAAGAAGATAAATGCCAGTGGGTTAATGTTAATGTCTTATGTTATATTGTTTTTTTCCCTCAAAGTATATATAATCTTACTACCCAGATAATTAACCTTTCCAAGACAGAAGCATTTTCTTTGACTAAGCCTTCTGACAGCACTGTGTATTTAGTAAAACACAAAAACATACGGCCTTCGTTGTACAAGTAGGCTATTCCGAGCTTCACCGCTGCTTCAAAATTCCCTTTATCCGCCGCTCTGAAACAGAGGAAACATGAAATATGAAATGTCTCCCCGCCGAGGCGTGAATGGAAAAGCAGCCAAACTTCCGAACACGTGAACGGCAGAGGAGCAGCAGAGGAGGCACGGAGGCAGCAGAGGGATCACGCACCTCTCGAAAAGCCAGACGGTGTCCGCGGAAGGCCAGCTGTTGGCAAAGCTGACCCGCGCCCAGAGCCGGGAGTTACCGTCGACGAGGTCACGCAGCCGCGAATGCACCTGCAAACACAGCGGCAGTCAGTCGAAAAGGCTGTCGAGCATTTTCTCCAAATTCAGTCCCCAACATTCCTTGTAGGGCGAGTGAAAAGACATTTCCTGCAGCAGGCAGCCGCCAACCATTTAGAGCAGTACCTCCCAAAGTGGGGGTGGCAAGACGATTTCAAGAGCATGGTGGTGGGTACTCCATCGCAACTGTAACCAGAGTCAATTGTGATAAATGTACCATGACAGACTCGGCTGAAGAAATCTACCGACACGGGGACCCCCAAGCGTTGGCGAAATGGGGGTTCATGAGACTCTGGCGCTGCCATTTTGGGGATTATAGTGTGAAAGATTTGGAGCCCATGACCCAGAGGATGGATGTGCAACTTGAAGAAGGGCCCTGTTTTGGCACAGAAGTGTAATGCAATTAGAGGCTTTTCACTAGGACAGATATGGGGGGACGAGTGTGTGCGTGCTTGTGGGAGTGTGTCTGCCACTCACTGCTCTGACAGCCAGCAGGTCCTGGGCTGAGAGGCACTGCAGCACACAGAGCAGGACCTCCTCGGGTAGGGAGAGCAGCGTCAGGGCTGATGGGCGCCTCCTCACCCTCTTCTTCACGGGCACAGAGAAGCATTTTGAGCAACGGCAATGAAGCACTGAGCAGGAGAGACACAAATCGCACGTCAGTAACACTGCTAATCAGTAATGAATTCCATATGGTTTATTACATTTGAGAAAGCAGGTGAAAGAATAACAAGATTGTTCAATAAAACTGTTTCATTTTACATCGAAAATCTGAGTATATATAGATTCAAGACACGACGTAAAAGAAACACAGGAATGCGACTCTACCTGATCGTTTAGGACCAACCGCATTTACAGAAACGGCCCCCTGAAATGTGTCTGTTAAATGAACTACAAGGATGAACCGAGGCACCCTGCAGTCTAAAATAAACTACACAACGGACAGAATCAATACCTTTTGATAATGATTTACATGTATTGTGTGTCATTCATAAAAATCTAATTTCGGATAAATTACCGCAGAATTTGCCTATAGTATATTTTGACATAAGGTACACCGTTCCTGACTGGGATGGGCGCCCAATTTTCCCTCCATGGTCGATTATAGTAAGTGCCTGGCAATAAGAGAACACTGAATTTTTGGTGACTAGCTAGTATATAAATTACATTGCGGTGCTAGATTAATTATTATTTTAACAAGAAAAATGTCTATCCTGAACTAGTACAGTGGTTAACCATCCTAATAACCTCCATCCAAGATAAAAACCCAAGCACCTTATACAGTGTTACCCAAAAAATTACACAAAGTACACTAAATACAACTGTCTGATCTCAGACAGATCAACGATGTAAATAAGCACACAAAATCTTACCGCCAGCTTTCATTTCAGGAGTTAGCCAGGTAGTCGGTTATATTAAATGCTGCAGCTGAGCAACTTGCTAATGCTAAATAATAAAATAGTGATGACGTTTAATCATACAAATTTGGGGGAACCGCTAAGCAAATGACCCTCCTGGAGACCAAAAAGAATATACTAAAATAATCTGTAACTCACGTAGCTAAGCAGCTACTACGAGTATCAGCTAAGGACACCGGCTACTGCCTCCTGACCCTTGCGAAACTTTTTCAAATTCATGTGTGAAACTACTTTAGGGTCCTCCCCCAAATTGAAGAAGCACCGCCCGCGCGCAAGTTTAAACATCAACTTTAGCAAACCATTGGTCAGTGGAGAGACCCGCCCACCCAACTCTAAGATAACCTATGATTCGTTAAGGAGAGCATTTCTACGTTTTGATTGGTTTAACTTTTAATATTGGCACGCACGACTCCTTATTGGATGCAATGATGCGATTTTCGAATTACGCGCTCTCGCTATTTAGGCTGTGATTGGTCAATACGGATGGATGAACGACAACTTCCTGCTGAGCTCGTTGAAATGAGCCATACGTAGTAAGCCGTGCTTTTAAATGTATCATTTTTAAAGAGCCAATGAGACTTGTATTCTTGTATTCTGAGTTGGGAAATGCAAACAGAACAGCTAGCGACAAAACATTTGTTTTAGAATGAATAAATGTTTTCCTTAATAAATTGCTTTATAAGTATAAATTGCACGCCTGTACATTATCTTAGTTACCGATAGTTATACATTTGAACCTTATTTTGTAATTATCTAAAATGTCGATGTTTTTTAACGTTTCAACGTAATCAAACAGCAGACTGTATTTTTTTTCTGGTATTTTAAAGTGTTTCTTTTAAAAGCGCCCCTGACCTTTGAGATTGAATCTTTCTAATTTCTGCTCATAATCAATTTCATGGGGTGTCCAGAAGTTGAATATTACCTGACTATTGTTATTATTATTAAAAGAGAACTTGCTTGAACAAATTGTGCGACTTGCCATATTTATAATTTAATCAGTAAAGAAGGTGCAACACAAGTTTTATTCCATACAAATGCTTCCTGTATCAGTGGATCATATGCTCAATGCCATGGAGAAACTTTGATGTACGCTTCCAAGTTTTTGTTGGATTACAAGTGAGACCTTCCTGTTTGAGCTCCAGAAAAAGGGGCTGACCTGAAACCATCCTGCAGTATTCTGTGTTTAGCTAGGATTAATGCAATTCATCCATGTCCTGACACTTATCGTGAAACACACAGTTTGGTTTTTACCAAACATGACCAGATCCAATGTTGGGCAAATTATTCCAGCTTTTACTTATTTCCCCTGTGACACAGTTTGGAAACTGAAGAAAGGTGTGTGTTTGGTAAAGTTAGCACAAGCATTTATTTATATTGTCTTTCACAATGACCCCAGTCCCCTCCTAGCAAAGCAAGACTTCCTGCAGCGCTTTTCTCCCGAGGAAACGGATACAGGTTACAGTGTCATCACTAGGGTGCCAACCTGGGGTGTGCATTTGGGTATGTTGGGTGGGCACCTGTGTTCAAATTGTGTCAGAGGTCTTGTGGGGGGGGTCCCTAGTGGTCC
>JAODUD010000045.1:10501542-10515661 GCA_026784285.1 Stomatorhinus walkeri
AGGGAGGGGGTGGGGGGAGGGTCTTGGAACAATTCTATTAAATCACTAATGATTTGTTGAATTTGGTCTGTCTGTGTTTGGCGGGCGGGGCATGCCTCTAGGAGGTCATCTGTTACTGAGTGGATTTTCTTATTGTTCCATATTATCTCCATTTTGACAATATTGCACCAACTGTGATTCTGTGGCACCTAAAAGACATAGAAAATAGTATTTTAATCATTTCCAGACAGATAAGTTTCAAATTCTTCCATCCAACTTCAAACAGCTTATTTTCATCAGGATCATCGAGGGCCTGAAGCACATGTGATAGAAGGTTGAGGCCCACCTTGGACAGTATGCCAGGCCCTCACAGGGCATCACAGGCCATCACAGGGCATCACAGGCCATCACAGGCCCTCACAGGGCATCACTGGCCATCACAGGCCATCACAGCCCATGGCAGGGCATCACAGGGCATCACAGGGCATCACTGGCCATCACAGGCCATAAAGGCCATCACAGGGCATCACAGGCCCTCACAGGGCGTCACAGGCCCTCACAGGGCATCACAGGCCTTCACAGGGCATCACAGGCCATCACAGGGCATCACAGGCCCTCACAGGGCATCACTGGCCATCACAGGCCATCACAGCCCATGGCAGGGCATCACAGGCCATCGCAGGGCATCACAGGGCATCACAGGGCATCACAGGCCCTCACAGGGCATCACTGGCCATCACAGGCCATAAAGGCCATCACAGGGCATCTCAGGCCCTCACAGGGCATCACAGGCCCTCACAGGGCATCACAGGCCCTCACAGGGCATCACAGGGCATCACAGGCCATCACAGGCCCTCACAGGGCATCACAGGGCATCACTGGCCATCACAGGCCATCACAGGGCATCACAGGCCCTCACAGGGCATCACAGGCCATCACAGGCCCTCACAGGGCATCACTGGCCATCACAGGCCATCACAGGGCATCACAGGCCCTCACAGGGCATCACAGGGCATCACAGGCCATCACATGGCACACAACAGGCCATTTAGAAACACTAGATGGCATAACTGCATTGTTTTGGACTAGAGAGCCTGTGTGTGTGTGAATTTATATTTGCTTCATGTCTACATTTTCTTTACATAAACAACATAGCCAAACATTTTTCATGTCAGTATTTCCTAAACAATACAATATAATGATATTGTATCTTTTATGTTGTATTAAGTGTTATAAGAAATCTAGAGATGATTTAAAGTCCATGGGAGGATGTGCATCTGTTATATGCAAATACTACAACATTTTATATAAATATCCATAGATTCTGGTATCTATATGGGGTCCTGGAAGGCTGACTGCACCGCTAAGTGACATTTCACTGTTCTTTGTGCCGGGACAATAAAGATCATCTCAGCTTATGTTACTTTATCTTATTTGCACACAGAATGGAGGTGGGGCCACTGTTCCAGCATCAAAAAATCTTCTAGAGATTCATTTGAGTGTGGCATGTCCTGCCTATAGAGCCTATGTTTCATTTCGTTTTGGTGGTTCTGGTGATAAAGGCCAAAGTCGGATCATATGGAGCAGAACTGTAGCCTGAATCAGGCCCGATTGTTCCTCTGAGCACTGAAGAGCTGTTCCACGGCCTGAAAAACAAAGCAGCGCTCAGCCAGAATTCCTTTCTTCCATTTTCAGCAGAAACATAGCCCTTTGCTAAATTCAGCCTCTCTTCCACAATAATAGACACAGATAAAGCTCCTCGCTGCTTGTGAGACACGTCAGATGAGCTTTGTCAGAATACATCAACATTTGCATGCTTTTTCATGCGAGAAAAGAAAATCTTTCCATTTGTCTAAGACTTACCAGATGACGGTGACATTTTGCTTTCAGGGAAACTGACAGCTGGACATGATTAGCATTTTATGTTTCTAACAGGCCAGGAGGCTCTGCAGTCGGAACTATGGAGAGGAGTAAGCAGGGATTGGGCAGCTCATCGAAGTGGGTCGCACTCTAAACATTCAGAGACCCAGGATGAGAGGAGATGACTCCATTGAGATCAAACAAATGTTAAAGCAAATGTAGTTATAGATGATATCACATGCAAAGCTCACCTACACTTGCTGGATTTGAGCCACGGCCATGGAAGGAAAACTTCATGAGAAATCCAGTACCTGGGTGACTACACCCCGAAGCTCCGCCCACCGTGGGGGCGGATGTTTATATAGGCAGATACTTGAGAAGCCAAATGCAACACATTAGGGTGCTTACAGACGCAGGCTGCTGGAACTATGCAGTGGCCTGGAGTATCTGACGCACTGCACGTTTCATGACGCCACCAACTGGGGGCCTAGGGGCTTCTGCTATTCATGTAAGGAACAAGAAAAGATATTTGGGCGTTTTCCTGACATGATTCAAACAAAAGAACCACTGAAATCACAATCCTGTATTTCCCATACAGAACAATATTTATATTCACAGTTTGAACTGAATTTTGTGTTCTTTACATTGATTGCAGTCCAAAGGAGATCTCACCTCCCCCAGACGCAGAGCCTAATGTCCACCACCAGTCCTATAATCTCCTAGCTCCCCCCCCAGGTGCTGTTTACATTACTGCTGTCTCCTGACAACATACTGCTAGCCTGTATCATACAGCTAAATACACCACCAACGTTGTGTTCCCTTTTTGGATTCATATTATCTTTGTATACATCTGTACATTCATATGAATTTATTTTTACTTTGCTGTATTCTCTGTAAATACTGCAGATTCTTCATGTGACATATTTGTTGTATCTCATTTTATTTTCAACTTTTCTGTGTATCCTTGCCACTAGATTAAGAACACCCCCCTCCTCCAAGGGGATCAATAAAGTGCTATCTTATCTCATCTCATCCTAACTAGAATCCATCCTCACTTTCACCGTCCTCAGCTGCGGTATGGCTTTTTCGATCTTCACCCCCCCCAGGACCCCGCCACGTTAATTTAAGAGACATGGATGACAGCCCCCCCCCCCCGCCCCCCTGCAAATAGACAGGACTTCGAAATGACATGTCAGAACACGGACACTGTAGTGGCAGTGACGCAGTGTGACACCGTGCCTTGGCCGGTGACTCAGGCAATGTTTGGTGGATAACAGTAACCCACTGGGCCTTTGTTAAGCCTAATTATGCTAAGACGCAGGACAGTAGAGTCTCTAGAGTCTCAAGAATCAATAATACTACCCAATGTACACACATAACCTAAAGGACATTTTTTCATGGCACAAGACTATAACCCTAAATTGAACAGCCTCCATGAAAATCATCCAGCCCTGAAAGAAAAATGCTTTAACAGCCCACAAATAAGAAGAATGGGGGGGGGGGGGCGCGGGCATGCTGAGCGAGCGATTGCTGGCTTTGCAGACTGGCTTCCTGTTATTGCTTTGGGTATCTTAAATATTTTTCTCAGTTGATTTAGTGAACACTAGCCATTGCTATTTACAGAGAAATCAGACAGGCCTGCCAGTGGTGGATAAAGCCTTCTTTTGTGAAAAATAAATGTTAAAAGCTCTGAATGATTCCCATCGTGCCATAGGTGGGCTCTTTCAGCGCTGACAGCAGCAGAGGGTGTCCTGGAGTGCCACAAATCCACCATGCACAACTGTGTGTTTTCCACAATTATCATTAGTTACCCATTTGAAGATGCGAATGGGGGTTTAAACAGAAGCTTTGTGCTATTTTTTCTGCTAGACATGAATTGCTGGCTTCTGACAAAAAGCAACGAGACCAGGTCCCCAGCACGCACGATGAACTGAGGAAAGGAGAGGAAGGAACATTACCCCCACATTACTAAGCAGCATTTCACCATTTAAATCTGTCTTATTTTTTGCCCGGGGGGGGGGGGTACATTGTTATGAGGCAAGGGACTGGGGTTCCGGCTGAATGTTTAATCAATGGGCAGTTCAGACACATACGGAGAGGAGCAGTTTAACACAACACACAGAGGCAGACGAGTAAAAAGAGCCGTTCTCTCTAAATACTGTTCTAGAATGAAGGCAAGACAACTCATTTGTACTACAGTCACTTAAAATGATTATAAGCATGTCTTCATCTAATTGATGTTGTTTTTCAGGATTCTATTTCTGCAATGTGTACTTTTTAATTGGTCCGCACTGTATGAACTGTCTTTGCACCTTGCCTGTTTTGTTCGTGCGTCTTCTATATATGTGCTGTTTATGCATAAGGCTTTCCCTCTCGGATCAATACATCTAATCTAATCTAATCTAATCCTTCTGATTTGACTATTTAATACTACTGTTGTTAGATGCTACTGTTTGCCACCACTGCTATTACAGTGTTCTTTAGGACTTTATCATAAAATCCTTTTATTTTTGTATCTTGCATTGCATGCCATGTTGGTGCTTATGCTTACGTTCATGCTCTTTAGCCATTTTGGGCCAAAGTCGTTTGGATGTATTATTCATACGGTGGCAAAGTTCATGTCATCTGTTCTCAGGAGCTATGTGATGAAGAGTGGATCCAGTGTCAGAGCTTCGAGCAAGAAGGATGTGACACTTTGGGTGCAGGGTTCTAGCCCGACACAGAGGGGGATACGGGGAACAGAGAGTAAACGGGCGCAAAGCACGACTTTGAAACAAAAAACAGGCACCATGCAAAACGGACCTTTGTGCCTTGAGACGTAAGGGAAGTCTCGCCCAGGATCACTCTGAAGTGGAATTGACTTATACACTGTATAAGGACAACAGAACGAAAAACAGATGAGTAAACACAACCAAATGGTCACTAACTCAGCCTATCAAGAAGATTGCCCTCAGTGACTCAGTGTTTAAAGATGACCATAAAAAAGCAAAGGTGTTTTTGATCGTTTACTAAATATCATTAGTTTTTTGTTATATGCGCTCTGTCACGCTAACAATCAAGAGATGTACCTGCAAACCACATTTACATCACCATCAAAACAAGCCTGAAAGGATGTGTATAATTGCACTGCTTGTTCCCATAACAGGACTCCTGCCAAATACGTGATTTCTCCTGCCTCTCATTCAGGATATCCATGCATATAATGAATAAGAACTAAGACAAATGACCGTTACAGATTCTTAATGCGATATATGCAACAGCTTGTTCCCTGACCGTGCAGCGTACATCTCACGTGTAACTGTGTCGTCAAGACCTAGATGGCTTACATAACTAATGAATGGTTAACAAAGGAGAATTAAACATCTGGCTCTTTATCCAAGTCTCTGGGTGGAGGTACCGGATGGGCTCCGGAGTGTACTTTGGCAATCTGCATTGACCCCTGCACCCTGATGACGCCTTACACAGCGCCCCCCAACACTAAGCTTTTCCCTAGAACTATCCGCGGCAGGGCTGCCAACTCTCCCGCATCTGGCGTGACACTCAGGCTTTCAGACTCTCACGCTCACACAAGAAATCACAAGGCAAACCTATACTATTCCATTATAAACCTAAAACTAGCACAATCAAAGGCGTTGGGGCAGTTTGCAAACCCCACAGACTATTTGCAAGGTAATAAATCTGTTACATACACGTGAATGCAGTGTGTCTCGAATTGAAAATCTGACTCCAGTCAGCTGACCAAAGTTGGCAGCCGTTAGACAGCCTGCCTCAAAACCTCACCAATTTGCACTGTTTCATGCTAAAAGTATTACAAAATTCACGCAGAATATTTTAGATGTAAATACATATTCGAGATTAAATCGTTAAAACTAAGGGAAAATATGCGCTTCGTATCTTTCCAGATTAAATGGCTTGTAATAATAAATAACGGTACGAATGATCACAGTATAAAAACTGCAACAGCTTTAATGTACAATTATTTTGATCTACTAATGTTGGTAATATTTTCCGAAACTGATTTCAAAACAAAAGGATAGAACGATAATGGTTGTATGTGAAATCCCCGGCGGGTTTCTCTACTGTTCTGGTTTCTTCCTGCATAAACTAGCCCGGAGACAGATTACCTGGAAGCAAAGCTAATAAACGTTTGCATGTTAACGCGATTAAAAATGTGATTATTACGAGTTAATTAACGTAACCGAAGGTAACGTAAGGAAACAATTCTTGGGCCATCTGAATGACCTTCTGAAAGATATTCCCCAGCCGGATCTCCAGTCCATTATGTGCCATTGTTGTATTCGTCATTATGGCATACAAAGCGAAGTACCAGATGACCGTAACTTTGGTAGCGGAAGCCCGTAAGAGCCTTAAACCGCATAAGTGAAACAATATCAGCGACACGCTGGCGGCGGTGCGCCTGTTACTCAGATGCAGCCGGTCAGCCGAATGCGTCAGAATATAAAGGGAGCAGATGTGTGCGTCGGAAGTCCCATCAATTCAGAGCTCGAATCTCCTTATTCTGTCCGATATTTTAGTTCATTTCCCGGTGATAAACATACCATGTGAAAACTGTATTTGTCGCGGCGTGGGAGTGTTGGGGTGATCATATTGTTACTCATTTTCCATGTTCTCGCCCGCTTGATTTTCAGTCTTAAACAAAGAAAGGCACACATAGGTTTGCTCGTAGTAATCTTAAGTTTAATACAGCTTTGAAAATACGTCAGATGTAAGTATAAATATATAAATACTGTTTTATATACAGCAGCATATAAATTACAGACGGAGGCGCATACATTTGTCACCAGGTACAATAAGTAGTCTTCGTATAAAACGCGGTGCAGGGGAGATAGGTACCCTCTCTTATTCCCTCTTTTTTAATCAGGATGTGTATTCTGCACATCGCCAGTTCATGTTTCATTAAGTCGAAATCCAAACGAATACAGGTACAGCAAGCTGTATAAGCGATGCGTATTACATGAGCGCACATGCATGCGTAAGTTGTGTAGCGGCGGCCATATTCCAGGTTTTCTCAATGAAAATACAAAACTAAGCGCTGCCCTCCCCGCTGCTTCGGACACAATGCATCAAGAGTCCCGTGTCACCGTTTAAGGTTCTGGGCAGCGACGAGAAGGCAGAAAAAGGTACACCTGTACCTATCTACCGTCAAGTAAACATTTGTAAATGCTGGAAATTCTTCCCTATGCTATGCTGTAACATTCTGTTATCTTTGGAGAGTTGAGGCAAAGCGTCTTGTGATATGTCCAGTGTTTAATGCGATGCAGGAATCTGTTAGGTTGACAAGGAGAAACCGTAGATCCCAGCGTTAGTGGTGTTTACAGTGGTTTGGTTTGTATGACATCAGAAAGGCACCTAACTTTTAATAAGATAACATCAGGTTACAAGTAGTCTGTCCTCACAATGTACTTTAGTAAACTTAAGATGAGTGCTCCACGTCACATTACTAGATTTGTGTTTGTGTTAAGAAATGCTGTTTTCCTGCTTGAGCCGTGTCATAATACACATGTTGAGTGGCAGTGTACCCACACGTGTCTGAAGTTCTGCCCAGTTACCAAGCAGAAGACATTGGGTCTCACAGTGTTGGATTGAATTGTTCCTGAATGCAGTAAATGAAATGTAGATCCAGTTCTTCTATAGCTGACTTTATAAACGGGAAAAAAGCGGTTGTACATGGAATGCTGATATTACCCACTGTTTATATATTATATATTTACTAAAGCAATATAAAATACAGCAGAATTACAGTATTCCACATTACATCACAGTTTTCTTGCCATTTTCCTGAATTTCCTGCTGCCTGTAGGAATCATGAGCTGCGGAGTAAATTCTGTACACAGACGAGGTGTGATGCTGACGTGGGCTTGCAGACAGATCAGTCAGCAGGCGGGAATCAGAGAGAAGGAAATAACTGATGATAACAAACCTGGGTGTGGCTGGGGGACACAATTAAACACAGCGAGTGAAGGGCTTACTGTCCCAAGTTAGAGTCCGTCCTAAATTTCATGGAAAATAGCAATTTTGGGAAAACACGAGACGCAATCCAAGTTCTTTACGAGCAGCAGGGAGGTTGCACGAGAACAGCGGGGAACGAGGGCGGTGTGCCGTGCACACGCCAGGCTGTCCCTTGGAGCGTTTCTCGCAGGTGGAGAGCATCTTGGCCAGCGCTGCATGGCACCTGAGCGTCGGCGTGGGGCAGCGGCGCCGGGATACTGAGCTGCCGCCTCGCAGGTTTGTAGAATCCCAGATCTCAGGCGTGGAACAATCCATCCACGACCAACACACAAATTCCCATCAACCGCATCTCTGACGCTGGGTGACCTAACAAGAGGCACGTGTCCACATGCACAGCCCGTGGAGGAGGACAGGTCTCCCTTGCTAAGAGAGAGAGCGTGACGGGCACCGTGGGAGCAGAGTCGGACGGCATCTCTGAGGTCTGTCTGGTGCCCAGAGCCGGGGAGCCACCAGACTGGCCGTAATACACAGACGGGCGCTGGAGGAGGGGGTAGGGGAAGCCTCTCTCCCATCCAGGCTTCGGGTTACAGTCTCCTGGCCCCCATCTCTGATAATAAGCCGTGTCCACCTGTCCCAGGAATGCGAGCACTGACGTCGGCTGTTGGCGGTGCCAGCAACATCGGTGCTATTCCGCGTTGAGCAGGCAGTGTGTGCGTGCCTGTGTGCATGAGTACGCGTACTCGCCTCATGCCGGAGATGTTGTTTTGAAACGTGAAGCCGGCCAGCCGGCCGCAGAATGCGTGTGAGTTCACTCGGACCCCCCCCCCCCCCCATAGCAGAAAGCTACTTATCTCACTCTTTAGCCACCAATCTGTCCACTTCTCCTGCATGCTCTTCAGGGTGGTTCCTCACTAGGAGTCAGATGGAGCTCCTGCAGATCAGCGCCTCCCTTCAGGCTGCTTCTCTGCTCCTCTGGTCACAGAGCGCTCTGCTCGGGGTCCAGATGGAGCCCCTCTTTTTTCCTTCGGCGTTTCTTCTTGTGGAGCACCCAGCAGAGGGCGGACAGCAGCCCAAGGCCCAGCCCTACGGCCAGCAGCACCAGGGACATCACACGCACCTGCGGCAGGGCGTCGTACGTGAAGGTGACAGCGGTGGTGGCCACGCCGATGACCAGCGAGATCAGGCCGAAGGGAAAGATGCAGCGATACCAGGACTTCTCCATACCGCCCGTGGCCTGGGACAGTCTCTCCAAAGAGGACGGGACGACCGGTACCTTGAGTGCGCCATCTTGCGGCGTGCCATCTTGGCCGGCGGGCGCAGGTGCCGGTGGAGGCTGGCAGGACACGGGGCTGGTGGTGCAGCCCATCTCTGAGCCTCGAAACAAGGCGCCGACCGGGAGGGACGGCAGGAGGAGGCTGAGCTGCTGACGCTGTGGCTGCCGATGATGTTCCGATCACAAGTCAGATCTGACCCGGAGAAAATAATAAAGAGAAGCTACCGTTAGCGTCAAGACTGGAAGAATGATGGGGGCTGGGGGATTTGGTGACTAATCCACTCACATCCTTTCTCTGAGACACGGCACCGCACTCTCCAGATAGTCAGCAGGGCACCGTGTGTTCAGCTGCCTGGGCTCAGGGGGGGAGGTATAAAGAGTCGAAGATGCCCCGCCTCCGTGAGCTGAATGCGAGAGCAAGGGGGTGGGCCGGAGAATCTGATTGGCTGGCATCAGTGAGTGACGTCAATATTGGGGAGAAAGCGGTGAGAGGAGGCCGGAAGAAGGGAGGGTTGAGGTAACTGCTCTGCCACTGCCATCCTCTCTTTCCTCGCTCCTTCCCAACCTCTCTGTCCGTCTCGCTCTCGCTTTTCCTCTGTTCTCCCTGCCTATTCCAAGCTGAAAAAGAATCGGATTCTTGGAGGAAGAAGGATGTACTTGTAGCTTGAGGTTTTGAAAACAGACGGGTGACCATTAAATGATGTATTTATTTAAGGCAACGGTGGTACGGAATAGTGGCCAGATGTGTAAGTGTGTCAGTGCTGGCCCTTTGCATGGTGAGTGAACGCATCTGTGCGGCTGGCGTTCAGCAGGTAACAGGTGCTTTCCGCTTCTGCCACTTCTGAGGGCCTCATGCACGTGTGACATCACCCACTCACACCCACTGGCTCCTGTCAAACCCCATTAACCGGGGGGAGGCTTGGATGACAGTCCGATTGTCAGAGACACCAGCATCGCTGCACAATCCGTCCACTCCCATTTCCTTTAAGAGCCGTAAAATTGTCAAACCTCCTCACGGCCCAGTATATTACACGCACAGAAAGACAGAGGCGTCTCAGAGAATATTTATCAAACAGACTATTTGAGGAGTGCGCGTGTGTACGTGTGTGTGTGTGTGTGTGCGCGTGCTCTTCTTCTGGGAACTGTTCCACACTCAAAGGCCACACGATAACCGCCCGCCTACACCATGAGACTCGCACACATATCTAGGTCGTAGAATTTAGTCACGGCACGTTGGAGGGATGCAGCCCCCTAGACGAGCACAGAATCATCACCAGTCTCCCAGTGTCAATCACACATCCTCTCAAGGCAGGACTGGATCCATTTGCCAGTGATGCTTCACCACGGCCCTTACGCACCACTTCCTTTAGCACGTCTCTGTCACATTGACAGGAATGGCAGGGCTGCCAGCTTCGGTCAGCAGGCTGGCATGAGATTTTCAATTTGAGAGGAGTCCGCACACACATTTACATGTATGCAAGAGGTCTGTTACCTCGTAAATAGTCTGTAGGGTTTGCAAACTGCCCCAACGCTTTTGATGCCGCTAATTTTAGGTTTATAATGGAATAATATAGATTTGCCATAAGATTTTTTGTGTGGGCGTGTGAGTCTGAAAGGGTGAGTGTCATGCCAGATGCGAGAGAGTTGGCAGCCCTGGATTGATGGTCAGCGCCATTACTGATGTTCCAGCATGTTCTGATGGTGCTGGATCCACCTTCAGGCACATTCCCTCCTGTCCCTTTAGGACTCCGCCATGTGCAACAGTGGCAGGGATGCTGATTTACCACCACAGACTCCGCCCCCTCGCCCACAGCAGCACATGGGCTTAGGCCGCCCCTGATGGTCAGTCACTCGAAGGACAACGTACACGGAGGGGACAGATGCTGGAAGGTGATTGGTCGGATAGAGCTTGGGTCTATGATCTGAAGATTCCATTGCGACTGGAGAAGAGAACTGGGCAGATCGCTACGTGAAAGTGCAACAAGAGAGACGGGTGGTACAGCAATCCGCGTCCTGATACCGGAGAAATTCCGTGTTAAATGCGGAGGAAACGTCGGAAAACCAAGCAGCATGGTCGTCCGCGTCAGGGAAATTGTTAAAGTGGATTGAGCGGCGCTTCTAAAAAGCAGCTGAGGACGGAAGGAGTAGCAACAGGGAGGTGGGGGGGGGTGATGAATTACACATGGAAGTCAGCGGTGCCCAGTTCTCATCAGCCCGAGCTGGGGGGGGGGGGTCACAGGAAGGCCGACTCCCGGAGGGCTCGGCTCTCCCGCGGCCGGCGCCTCTGATATCCAGGCTCTGCTTTTCCCGCAAACTTATTATCTATTAAAAAAAAGATGTGAAACTTCAGAGGAGAACTGGAGCCTTTAAACAAAACGTTTCATCCTGCGGTACCGCTGGAAGAAATCCGGAGCCGTATTTCTGTCAGTCAGCCGGCTTTGCTCCAGTGGGCCTGCACTCTCGCTCGGGGAGACGCCGACCTGCTGCCATTTATCCACGCTGCCCAAGTCAGGTAACGTCAGTAGAGACATGCTCTTAGGGAAGGACGGCAACGGGCATTAGCAGATACCTGTAAATCACGCTTAGCTGAGAAAAACAAGGCAGAAGGGAGCACACCCCCACCCAAAACTCCCCTGACAAGGAGAAATTAAAAACACAACCTCTCACTTATTCCTACGCTGCTGCAGAACGTGCTTATTTTAGACTTAACTTTTAAATAGTTTATACAAAGTCACTGTGACAACTGAAGCAGTTTGGTGCTGTTTTCCCCCAAACTCCTGCAGAGAAACCCTATCAGAGCCCATCATGCTCTGCGCCTCCTCCTGTGCCTTCTGGGAAACCTACGCCCACCAGGGTACAGCCTTCTGAGAATCCTTTGCCGGAACAGGCCCCCCCCCTCGGTGACTCAGTGGATGAGGCCTAGGGAAGTCCGGGGGCTGGTGTCAGCAGGCATTCACACCCACAGCGCCACCTGTTGCCCAGTCTGGAGCAGCTTGCTCCTTGAATTTCTCGCCCCCCAGCCTACAACCCGCTGCTGCCCCCTCCGCCCCCACCCCACCTACAGGCCCCGCGTGGGGCACCGATACTCACGGGGCACAGCGCTCGATATAAATATGAGCAACAAGATTGTATTTGTTTTTAGGAACACGTCAGGTGGCAGGTCACATGGGAGAGGAGGAGGAGGAGGAGGAGGCGGCTCCAGCCTGTAGCTTTCACATAATTACAGGTTAAAAATAAAATTACAGGTTAGTTTCCGCTCAGCCCATGAACACATATTGTAAAAAGTGGCTCTTGTCCTGTTTAGGGGTATCCTGAGCGGCCTGTGGTACCACAGCAGATATGCATCTATCCATCACAGGAGCCCGGGAGAGTTTTGAGCAAATCCCTGTAAAACGGGATACAAGGCAAAGTACTCAATTAACTGGAGACTGAAGGAAAAAGTATTTTTCCCTGCAACCCTGCTGGAGAAGCTCCCACAGAAGGGGTTATGGCCAGGCTTCGGGCAAGCCTGGTCACGACTTTCTACTTTCCTGCTTCTAATATTTCGGGCATGGTGTTTACAACGAGCGTCCTGCTTTAGGTTTAACCAAAAACATGAAAATACAGGGTGTTCAAAAATTGTAGGAGGGCGACGCAGAGCAAGACGAAAGGCTGAATCCTCGGAGCATGTTACCGCTATACATACAGAAACCGCGTTAAGGGGACTGTGGGTGTCCAGCAGGGACTGGGGGCAAATCCGGAGCACGAGAATGACGACCTCAGGCTGGGGCAGAAGTGGCACTATCAATAAATCACAGATATCACGGACGTGGCAGAAAGGTCCGGAGAAACCAGAACCTGTCATTAAGTAGCCAGACCTCCATCGCTACAGTATTAAGATGATTCGAGGCTAAGCTGCGTTTTTTTAACCAAGGAAATGACTAACAAATCAATACCTACAGCAGCTTGGAATATTACTTTATTATTTCATGCAACCCGATCACACGGCATTATTAGAATTAAGATTTATAAACCACTGTGGCAGATGCCTGGCAGGCACTACGAAATAAATTACGCAATCAGCACGCCATACTGGTTCTGGCAAACTGGAAGCGCTTCTTATCAAGCATTGATTTGATACTGTTAAGAGGTGGACTGTCTGGAGGTCCCTGAGGACCAGACTGAGAGACACTGAGCACAATGGGAATCATGCCACCTGCTGGCAGAGAGGTGCCACAGCAGTGCTAGAAGCTGGGCAATAATGAGGGAAATTCAGTCTCAGGGAGGGGTAGAGTAAGCAGGGCACCTTCTGAGGAAATCTGTTCAGGTAATCGCAGCCACTGTCGCCATCAGCATGAATACTAATAAGAATCAGATCACATTTTTTTCCCCACCATATTAATGAGGCACATTTATGGTTTGATGCCATGACAGCTCATAAAATCTCCCCCAGAAATTCCCTTTGACATTACTGGTCATTGTGACGTACTTTAATACTATGAATCTGACATGGAAATTCACAAAAAAAATAAATCAAACTGAAAGAGCTGGCGGATTCTGCACAGAAAACAAAGACTGCTGGAATTGATCAAACACACACACACACACACACAAAGACCAGCAGGCAGTGCCGTTAGCGACATCCAGAGGCAGCTCTGCAGATGCCACAGTGAGTGTTTGGCAGTCACTCTTGCTTCTGATCGAGGGCTGTCAGACGCTCCTGCCTGCCCACGCATGGTCCCGGGCCTCACACCTGTCCTGCCACGTGTCCTAATCCGGCTCTGTGTCCAGGACTAGGGCGGGGAAGCGGAGGCCCCCCTCAGCCAGCAGAGTGTAGAGGCCTCGCAGCACGCTGGGGCTAGGGCGTCCCTCACGGGACAGCGGGGGAGACAAGCAGGAACCCAGGGCTTCACTCAGGACCTGCAGAGAACAGGGTGCACTCAGCTCTGTGTACAGCGCGAGGGACAGGGACAGGCAACGAAGCCACACATACAGGCGGAGGGAGCCCTAACGATGCGTGAGGGACAGGCAACGAAGCCACACATACAGGCGGAGGGA
>JAODUD010000045.1:10540017-10552738 GCA_026784285.1 Stomatorhinus walkeri
CACGTTGATGGAACGGAACTGTCACTTAAGTAAGACAGACTTATCGAAATAAGCCAGACTTTCCCTTAATCCTGCTTTGTGGAATACCCCCCTGGGGAGACTAACTCAGACACGGACTAAATACAAGAGGCAATCAGGCACGGATATACAACAGGTGGTTACAATCAGGATCCGACACGAGGTAACGAGGGGGGCGTGGCACACATGATTCTCTGACGGGCGGATCATGACATCACGCTTGTGGATTTCATTGCCAAGAAGGCAGATATTATCTCCTGGATTTACACAGCGGCAAAAATTAAATTTGCACTCATTTGACCGTTTCCATGGCTGATTACTCTTGATGGCTTCAAGGAGGATGATAGCATTTAGGTCACTGCCACAGTGTTATGACGTCAGATATCGTGCCTGTGAACTAGTGTAAATGTCAGCGTCCCAGAGGAAGCGAAGACTTCAAGATAACGTGTCATATGACAGCCAAGTCTCATTACACTGCATGCACGCTAAGGTAAGCTGTATTCAGTTCTCGTATGTTTCTTACAGGTGTTTGCAGAGCTAGAGGAGGTGCGGAAAACTCTTCCAGATGATTCTGCCGATGGGGCCATCCCTGCCCATGGCGACATGCAAGGAGACATTAGCAAGTGCCCCTACTATGCAGCAAAAATGGGTAAGGATGCAAAATTGTGTAACTTGGGTTTCCTTGGGATGACACACACACACGTTACGTTAGCATTACTACATCTACGGACAACTCATACATGTAAACGGACTTGCCATTAAGCTGACTCTAACACGATGGCTTATAATAACAAGCATGCACTACTTTGTGACACTTGTGGAAACATTGTGTGGCTTCAGCAGTTCCTCAGCTCCATTGAATTAGTGAGAATTCCACAAAGTGTTTAACAGATCCATTTTATTAAGGGACTCTTGATGAATGAACGTCATGTCCAAGATGCACAAGTCGGCCTCATTTATGCATCGTAAGCAGATTGCGATAGGCTTAGGTCAGTGCAGGCTGAGTGTTTTACGTATATTAAATAAATTCTGTGTACTAAGACAAACATTTAATTAACTGATGCTAAGTAATCCATACCCCAAACCCATAATCTGACTTAAAGACAAACTTGGAAAATGACTTTTGGCAATAGCCTGGAGACTGTCTGTATCCAGGGGAGCTTGTGTGGGGTGCAGTTTCATCTTGAATTGAATCTGAATAAAACATAGAGGCCTTTCTGTCATGGGGGAGTTTTCTCTGCGCTCACCTGTTCTCCTTCTCCACATGTAGCAGCCTGTGGAGGTACGACCCACGCCTGTCAGATGGCCAAGGCGCTGCTAAGACATCCCACTGGCCAGGTCATGCTGGCTACCTGGGTGGCCGTCGTCGCCGGATTGGTCGCCTGGTACTTTATGTGATTGGCCGTGGCCAAATAACAGAAGGTAGAACATTCAGAAGGTGGATGGGGAAGCTGAGACTGGGGGCCTTGTGGCTGGTTGGACATGAATCCACCAATGACATGCACTGTCTGCATGTGCTTGTTCTTCGTGTCTCCATCCTTGTTTTTAGTCTGTATGCAGTGCTGTTTTTTTGCTGTTTTATCCCAGTTTAGATCTTCAGTACCTTACAAAGGAATAATCCTTTGCCAAGTTCATACAGCACCATTTAGAAAGCGTAGATTGCTGTGATTTAAATTTATTTTTAAGCTGTTGCTCATTTCCAAAATGAAGCATCATTTTTTTGGAGGATCCGTCCGTTAGTGTTCGGTTTTTCATCTTGTCTGTTTCCCCCCTAAATCCTTTTTTTTCATTAGCTTGAGCTTTCTAATAAAGCGTGTGCAATGAAATGATCCTGTGATGACAGCCTATAGGAACTCGGATGGGTTCCCTGCTAGTTTGGGAAGCCAGAATAGTCTTAGCTGCAGCACTGCGCCAGTTGTGAGAAGCTCATTCTTGCAGACAGTGCAGTGCATACATGCAACTACACTGTGCTGCTTTTACCAGGAAAAAATGTAAAAGCATGATGTAGAAACCTTTACCATGGACCAGCAGATAATACTGCAGGTCACATGCTTTTGAAACTGTAGCATTTGGTGTGTGAGACCAATATTAGGATGTCTTGGGATCAAATAGGACTATTACCAGGAACTTTTCATTAGGTCAAATGGAAGCTGTTAAATAGCAGGAGTGCATTTGGTTCACTAGTGTCAGTTTGAGTACTGAGCAGTGATACACACTGGACCTACATTTGTTCCATTTCGAAGCCCTCAGGCCAAGTGGTTGCAAAATTCATTGAATTCAGTTGTTGAGTCTGCAGTGTGATCTATTTATTGAAATGATCTAGCCTGAATTGTGAAGAGTGGTATAAGTTCTCTGCAGTATTAATGGTAGATGCCACTAATGCAAATGAATCTTTCTGATGTTGGGTGGGGATTCCTCTAGGCTGTCATTTGTATTCAATACGGCACCGACCTCCTCAGCTGCGGATATCTGTCCGTCCAGTCCTGTGATTAAACGGTTTGTCATGTTGTACTTTTTTGAAAATCGTTCTGTTTCATATGCAAGAGCTTTCTGTGAGGTTTAACTTTTAATTTATTTTTGGAATGTACTGTACAATAAAAATGGAATAGAGATGATACTCACAGCTAATGAATGGTACATCATTTATGTCCTGTGGTCATCTTGTTTTGTCTCCATTGTCTCATATGAGGGGAGACTTGAGTATGTCAGTGCTGACTGGTCCATGACAGTCATGTGATCTCTGGAACATCCAATCTCTTCACCTTGAAGGGCTAAGAAGAGTTTCTGTGGACAGAGGCGGCCTCCCATCCTGGTTTTCTTGCACGACCGGAACTGTCACTAGGAGGGGAGATGGAAGACTGGAGGCTGTGGAACCTGTTTTACTGCTCCCCAGACAGGAATGGGCAAGATGCCCCCCCAGGATGATTAATAGCCAAAGAATAGTTGACCTTACAAAGTCATTTGGGAGCTGCACATGCAAGTGGTGTTCAAATGGCTCTATGGGAGCAGTTACATAGAAGCTAAGGTTCTATGGGGCTACGGGAGCAGTTATTGTATGAGATGGGTGATGTAGAAAGTGAGTAAATAGCACACACAGGGTTATGGGAACAGTAATTGGGGGATGGGCAATGTAGGATGTGAGTATATAGTACACACAGCATGCACAGGATGGGCTATGGGAGCAGTAACTGAGGGATGGGCAGTATAGGATGTGAGTATAGCACACACAGCATGCACAGGATGGGCTATGGGAGCAGTAACTGAGGGATGGGCAATATGAGTATAGCACACACACAGCATAGAGATTAATAGTATTTGAAAGCCAGATTTTTACATGGTAATTAAGCAGTATGTAATAATTTTTCATGAATAGCAGTGTCACTGCAAGGGTCAGGTAAACTCAGTGTTTCCTTGTGACTGACTATCCCAACTGGCAGGGATAAGAATGCATACGTTAAGGAGTTAGGTTTGCCTGTGCCGAGAAGAGCAGGAGCTCTTCAATCAGTGACAGGGTAGCTTCCTCCTGCGGAGAAGTAGTTTATCAAAAACCGAAAAGGTCCATTGTGCTGCCAATAAAAGAAAAGTTCACCTTTGAATGCATTTTCCTTGGTTGTTTCTTGTGTTTTTCCTGTGACTGTCGGACAAGCCGCATGGTAATGAGAGGATGGATGGATGGACTATCCCCCCCCCCGCACACACACATTGGTCACAGGTACAGAACAATGAGCTGCATCTTCTCATTTATACCAGTTTTATTATTGACATCAGTACATGTCCAGATAGACAGTTAATCCTATTTACAGCATGATACCAGGGAAACGGTTCTTCCAGATGAATTGGATCAATTCAATCAATATTGTTTAAAGAGCAGCTGGAATCAAGTCCTGGGAGGCGACTGAGTGCGTCTATGTCATGTGAGAATGGATGAGCACTGAGGAACTGGGACATCTGAGGTTCGGCTTTTGTGTGAAATGTAAAGGAAGCAGTGTCAGGCTGAAAGTGGCTCATTCCCAAGGAGGGAAAAGCTGTCAGCTCACACCCACGGAAATAGACGAGCACAGAGGAGAGCAGGGAAACCTCTTACTGCAGAGAAAAAGGATTTCAGTGTGCAGGACCTGGAGCTGGTGGTGGAGTCCAGAGATGGTTCTGGGGGGGTGCAGTTAATTTCCAGTGGATCTTTTGCCTGGAGGGACAGAGCAACCCCCATCAGTCCACTAAGTCCATTTAACCACGACCAATCGCACACAGTTGCAAGAAATAAAAATTGGCTAAGAGGGCTAGAATACAACAGGTCTGTAAGAGAAGCCCTTAAGGTGTCAGTTTTCCCAACTGCCAAGAACTGCAGAAATTGAGCCTCTATGATGGCTCTCAGAAAAGCCCCGCCTACTGTGGTCATGTGACCGTGACACAGCACGACTGGAGCATCTACCAGACAGCAACAAGCCAGGAAGGAGCCACAGAGTAGCACAATAAAAATCTGTGCTTTTATTTCTTTTAGTGACAAAGGAAGGCCACAGACAGGCCCTACCTGGGTTATGGCTGTCAGGAACTAAACATTTTCTTTAATTTGGAGAAGAAGCCCCCTTCTTGCTGGCTGTGCCCTCCCTCAGATTGCTGACCACTCCTGCCCCCACCTGGACACAAACCAGTAAATGATCAGGCAGAGTGCAGGGCAGCACAAGAGCGCGAACTGCATTAGCGGAAGGCCGCGTTCCTGCACTGTGTGTGTGTGTGTGTGTGTGTGTGTGCGTGGCTCCGTCAGCCCACCTGCAGTAGTGGCGGTCACGCCATTGACCGTCCCGTCTACGTCCGTCTCCTCCTCGGCGTAGCTCATGAGCAGAGCCCTCTGTCTGTCTGTCAGGGTCCTGCACAGCGAAAGGAGAACGGAAGTGGAACAAATCAGACTAGGGACCTGCCATGTTCCATGGATCTGCCCTGAATAAGGGGGCGGGCTCTTCACAGCTATTCTGCCCTCATGGCAGCTCCCCGAACGCGTTTCCGGGTGATCGGTCATTACTCCCTGACCGCCAATATCATTCTCTCCCACCCTTTAATTCTTCATAAGAGCACTTTCACGTCACAGACCGCTCACTTTAAGCAAATGACCGACCAACTGAATACCTTCCAATCCAGTACGATTCTGTTGCAAAGCTACAAATCTGAGTAATGTGAACAGACGGGCCCATGACCGACTGCTCCTTACTTTGGGACTCGGATCTTGAAGCGGATGTAATGGTCTCCATAACCGTAGCTGTTGATTCGCGCGATTCCCTTCCCAGCGAGCCGGATCTGCTGGTCGGACTGGACACCAGCCGGGATCTGCGGGAGCAGAGGGAGGATCAACGTGCAGTGCTTTCTTACCTTTAAACCCGCCATTAAGGAGGCATGACTGACATGACACCTGCTTATAACGCAGGATTATTTCTAAGTGAGCAGAAGAATTCTGTGGTGAACTGAGCTACAGGAACTCCTCCCCCAACGCCTGAAGATTCTCCATCAACAGTCTCAGTGGCGCTGTGCAGGAGCGGGGGGGGGGGAACCTGCTCACCGGCAGGTTGACAGTCTCGTAGAGCCCCGGTGCCCTTATAGTGCCACCCAGGATGGCTTGGGCCACAGAGATCATGACGTCCGAGTGGATGTCCGCACCATCCCGTCTGAACACTGAGCTCTTCTGCACCTGGAAGAGTTTGAACCCAAGGCCGAGAATTATTGGCCAATCATGATCCGCGGCATGGTAGCTGGCAAGCATTATAGCTTAGATATGCTATAATGCTTAGTACTTATACTCATATACTGCAGTGTAGCACTGTAAAATGCAAAAAGACAAACGCATACAGCACACAAAAAATAGCATTCGGGCCACATTTTGATAAAATGCAAGGTCCAATTAGACTGTACTTGGCCATCTTATTATCTGAAATAGCAAATTCAACAAGCTGCTTCAACATTTACTGATAAGGTCAGAATTTTCAAATAATACATTGGATCGACTGGACTAGAAACATTATCTGGACATTTGATGGCAAATCTGTGTCAGAAAATGACAGAAAACTGACCCGGAACGTGATGAAGATCTCCTTCTTCCCTACAGGCATCCGGACCGTCTGTCCGTCCTCCACGCCTGCATTGAGATACAGGGCAAAGCACCGCTTCATCACCGACTTGAAGGCGAGACCATGGATTCATGGGTGATCCGAACTGTGGCCACCAGCGAAGGCTCACCTGCAGGGACCGGCACCATGACCGTGCGCCTCTGCTTGGTCTGGCCTGTCCCTTGGCATGCCACGCAGGGCGAGGTGATCACAGAGCCACGTCCACCACAGCGCCGGCACGTAGAGCGCATCACGAAGGGACCCGTGTTCACAGTCTCCTGCGAGTGACATTGACACCCATATATAGATGCGAGGCTTTGGGGGCAATATAATACTGTGCAAGATCGCAATTGGTAGGACAGCGCACGCAGTTTATGCATCATCACTCGGCTGAGATTTGAGCTGGCGACCTTCTGGTAATGGGCCCTAACCTGATGATTCACACACCTCCCGCAGGTAATCAGTAGAAACACATCAACCACGTCACCTAGAGCAGCACACCCCTGTGTAGGAGAAATGGGGGGGGTGTGGCTCACCATGCCACTCCCGTTACACTGCTGACAGCGCTGGGCCTTTGTGCCGGGCTCGTGGCCCCGCCCATCGCATCGCTGGCAGGTGTCCTCCAGGCTGATGGTGATCTCCTTGTTGACACCCTTAGCCGCCTGTGTGAATGTCAGCTCCATCACGTACTGAGGGCAGAAGATAACAGACTAGAGACACATCTAGCATGCACATATACCTGCACATGACGCAGACTGCGACGCAGACTGCGCAGATCTCAGTTAGGCTCCAACGCGCTGAGCCCAAGCCAGCCACTCTGCTACTATATCCCGGTATCAGAAACACATCTGCGGTTGTCAGACTCCCTCAGAAGGGAGCAAGACAAGTTGCCAACCTCTTGCTGCTGGTGGAAAATGGAGTTGAAATCTCCGAAGTCACTGAATCCACGACCTCCAGAGAATTCCCCGAAGATCTTCCGGAAGAGCTCCTCCGGGTCGAGTGTGGCCCCTCCCCTCCAGTACTGCTGCTGGCCAGCACCAGCTCGGCCCGGGTCGAAGCCAGCCGAGCCGTACGTGTCGTACTGCTTCCTCTTCACCTCGTCGCTCAGCACCTGCGCAGCGCCAAAGACACCGGAACATTCCACAGCAGCCCGGAATGCTGCCGTCGTCTTCGCCGGTCAGCATGCAGCCCCATTTACAGACTGAGTTCTGCAGAGTTCCCAAAGGCTGACCAGCTCACACTCACAACTTTTCCCCATGGCAGTTCAACCTGAGCACCACCTCACCTCATAGGCCTCCGCTAACTGGGCAAACTTCTCCTTGGCCTTGGGGTCTTCTTTGTTGGTGTCTGGGTGGTACTTCTTGGCCATCTTGAAAGGAGATAGCATAAAAACTCAAGGATTAGATCCACATGTCCAGGCCTAAGAGGGACCGGCTGTTGGACCCTTGAGGGGGTGACTATCCTAACAGCTGTAGAGTTAAAAAAAACACCACATAGAACATTATGCAGAACCAGTAAGTCATCACCTCACTTATTGAACTGCCATGCTCATATCTGACATGGTAAACTTTCGATGATTGAGTTAGCGTTCAGTTACTGTCATAGGTTGTGCATAAACACTGTAGAGACTCACTTGGTAGTATGCTTTCTTGATCTCCTTCTGTGTGGCAGAGCGCGGGACACCCAGCACCTGGTAATAGTCCTGCTTGTTTGCGTATGATGCGCTGGTGTGGAAGCAGTGCTTGTTGATGGCATGGAACCCTTTACCTGCAGGCAAGGCATGTGGGTAGGCATCTATGGCATGGATTATAAAGGACTGCTGCAATGCCACATGAAAACACCGCAGCGCTAAGAGAGGTTCGTCACACACATGATATTGACAGAAGCACACTTTAACAAAACTCGTGTTTACTGGACCTTCATCGATCAATGCAGCTTCAAGAATAGGACAGGCTGATATGATAACACAAAATATAAACTTTACTGTAGATGAAATTACAAAGTTATTCTCGGACAAGTACTCCGACACTGTGTAGACGCCATGCGTAGCTCAGTTATCCATAATGAAATGGTACGACAGATCGAGCACACCGTCTAACTGACTGGCGCAAAGACTATAAGCAAACAAACTCAACTCTGACTTATCCTCCCACGCCGAATCGGACCAGGCAGTTTAAAGCGCCCTCAAGGTCAACAAGGAGTACATGGGAATTTTTAGCGGGTCGCCTGACGGGATCCGCTCACACCGGCCTCGGATCAGGGGATGACGTGTTCTTGTCAAGACATATCAGTGCTTACGATCAGGTGTTTCATACACCGTAATCCGATAAGAAAAAAAGACAGTACAGAGTTACAAATTTCAATGCGTAATGCGTTGCAGAGGCGTATACGCGGCCGGTTAGCTCGCCGCACACCGCAGTACACAGGGCGCTTCACTAATAGATGATCTCGTATATTGAACCTTCACGCTAATATCTGACCATCCAGGCCAGGCGCATATCGGTAAAGCTGACACTGAGTGTCAGGCCGCTGCTGGCTGGAGATTCCTCTTACCTGACAAGCCTCTCAATGTCAGGACACCAGTAGATCCACCGCATGTCACACCGCCTCGGTACCGGCAACTCTGAGCTTCTAATTTCAAGACATCCCTGCACCTGTGTGTCACAGCAAATACAGAGCAGCCCCGGCGTTGCGCAGAGGCCAAGGCAGCCGATAAACGGGGTAACGCACAACGAGTGGCTGAAGCCGCCATCATTACGCTGGGAATTCACACACGGCGCAGGCGCAGGCGTCCCGGCAGCCGGACCTGCGTAGAACAGACTATCGATGCAATCGATTGAAGCTACTGGTTTTATGTGTATGCAAGTTACATGGTGATGGAAAACCACCTCTGGTGCTAATATGGACGTTACAGTATTTAAAACTATTAATCTTTGTGTATATTTCAAAAATGGGACTTCATAAAGTGGTCGCACATGTTTATGACATAAAGCAATGTTCATTTTCGATGTCCTGTTAAAATACTTCGGAACTATTTTTGTTCATTCAGCCCAGTGGATATTTAAAGTAACACTTCGCATAAAACTATCTTCCGAGATTTGCTGAACAAGACGCGGCTCATCGCGTGCTGCGAGCGTTTGTCGATCGCCGATAGAATCGCTCGACGAGACACGCTCATTTGACTGGACTGTCAGCTGAAGACGGCGGTGGATGTGTCTGTCTGCAGCACGAGAGAATTACGACAGAGGCATCCGGAAGGCAGAGAAAGTCAAGCCACAAAGCTAAGATGAATCGTTTCAAGATATCAAAGTTCAAAAACACCACGCCGAAGATCCCAAAGAAAGACGTGAGTGGTGTTATGTGGCTAGCTGCTTAAGAATAATAATGCAGTAGGGGTGGGCGTCGCGGGGTGCGCCCGGGTTTGCACGGTGGCAGTTTAACTTCCTCAAAGCTGAGCACGATCGCAGCTTTTTGCTGCGGGCTGTGCATTCATGTATCATGAATTGGTCGTTTGAATGACTCCGATCCCGTAGATGCCTCGGTAATTTATTTGCGCTTCTTTGGACACGACCAAGGGGGCGTTTAAAATGCTGTCTGCTTCATGCAGCCCGAACAAGTTTTTTATTCGTTTTTTTTTTTTTTGCAGCAGTGCGCTAGTCTCTACCTCTCCGTGTTGTGCAAGCTGTGCCTGTCACATTTTCGCGTTGCATGGCACACGCCTCGGTAACATGTTTACAGTCGTACAGAAGAACAGCCAGACAATAAACCTTAATGTGACGGAGATGATTATTAATGCAATACAGACTTTGTAAATGTAGGTCATTGGTGACTGGAGAGGATAAAAGAGCCTCGGGCACAATGTCGGGGAGACACTCCCGGTAGTGTTCTTTCTTTCACAAACTTTGCAATTACTAGAGCCGCCCAAAGTTTGGGTTTGAAACTCATTTTCGAGGTGTGCGTTTGCTTAATGCAGAATACTTGCTTCCCGCCTGTTAGCTCTGTTCCAGTTACGTTGTAATCTCGACTCTAGAGGCAAGTCGATTTAGTTTTTATTCTCATACCATTTATATTCTGGTGGACATCTGCCGTAATGTTGCGGATATATAGGTAAGGAGATTGTCATGGCAAGGGACCAGGCAAGACACCATTTATTACTAAAACGCCACCAGTATTCATTCCGGCGTGTCTCAAAAGAAACTACAGTTCCGGCAGCTTATGAATGCTTCAGCCCTGTACTGGTCCAGTTTGACACGCTGCTGTGTCACTGCTGCGCGAGCGTCGCCCCCCTACCCGCCTCCATCTGCCCTAGATGTAAGGATCCGTGCGGCCAAAGCCTAGCTCTTCGCTCTGTTTTTCATCCCTGCTTCTTTTAACCAGTGTTATTTTTTCACATTTTCTTGGTGAGCAGCCCGACATCGCAGGGGTGCGTGGGCTGCCTTTCGTGTCTGGTAGCGGCCGCTCTGGGTCCTTAATCCTTCCAGGCTACCGGCTTGGGCGGAGGCGGCCCGTGTTTCTCACACCGGCAGGGAAGCGGCGCAGATGTGGCCGTTTTTAGCGCTTTGCCAGTCGTTGCCCGTCTGTGAGAGGCTGGGGTCTGTCCCACCAACCCTCCACTTTGTGTCCCAACATTCCCCCGCTTTGTGCTCCAAAGCACTCCGCTTTGTGCCAGCCCCCCCCCCCCCCCCTTTGTTCCAGCCCTCTACGCTCTCTGAAACTTCTGCAGTGACAACCCCAGATGCCTGTGTGCATACCCTTCCGGCCTCCTTCCTGTTTGTGTCCCTGATCAAACTTCTCACTTCTGCTGCACTCTGTGCGGATATGCAAAACTGAAAATGTGTGCGGAACAGGAGCTGTCAGCTGTGTTCAGTCTCTCCCACTTCTCATCTCCTCTCCTCTCCTTTCCCAGCCAGAGGTGTTGTGTCCCAATTTCTGCAGCGTATATCTGTGCTGGCCTGACTCGGATGGCCCCGTAAACAGCCACTTCCTTCCTTGTCCTCTCTCCATGCCCCCAGTCTTGTCATCATCAAAGTTTGGCTGCAGAAGCTGCCGTCACTGTGATTTGCAGTGAGAGACATACCTTTTAATTGTGTGTTTACCAGCTTAGTACAGTTTAGTCTGACACATCGCAGGCTGGGTTGAGAGCCACTGGAAAAAGACAGGGTTCAGCAGTGAACAGACATTCTCTTTTTTCTGTATTAGTATATGAAGAATTAATCTAAGGGTATGTTCATCCAGTACAGAGTCACTGGATAAGGACGGGGATGTCTTCGATTTTAAAGTAAAATTGTATGCATCCATTTGTCTATGCAGCAAAAATTCGTAAAATTCAGGTTGCAGTTACTGAGGAAGTAGTAGGATCTCGGGTTTGAGATGGAGGATCTAAAGAGCGCCGTGCTGCAGACGCTTGTCACATATGTCCCTCCTCCGTGATCAGGGCTGGATCGGTGGCGTTCGGGCAGGATCTGTTGCCTCTCTGGGGAACCACATCAAATCGAGTTGTGGGTTCGTGGCCTTTGCGGCAGACCAGACAGGTAAGTGAAATGCTGGGAAATTCTATGAAAGCTATGCAAGTCTTTCTGATATTATCTGCATCGACATGTCTGACTTTGTCTGCCTGTGCTGGATGGTACAACTTTGGCTGTTTAAACAAGTACTCAGGGAATAGAACCTGTTCCAGATTGCAGCTAGTGACTGTGTGGGGCTAATAACCGTGTCTGAATGGAATTGTCTGGCTAACTCTGTCCCCTGTGCCTGTCTCACTGCCCCATACCCTTGTGTCTGTCTCTTTGCACATTGCCTGTGTCTTTATCACAGTGCTGTTCCCCACACGCCTGTCTCACTGCCCCGTCTCCCTGTGTCTATCTGACTACCCCATGCCCCAGTGCCTGTCTCACTGTCCCATTCCCCTCTGACTGTCTCTTTGCGCTTTGCCTGTGCCTTTATCACTGTGCTGTCCACCTGTCTCACTGCCCCATGCCCCTCTGCCTGTCTCAGTGCACTGTGCCCTGCCCCTGTGTCTGTCTTATTGCCCCATGCCCTGCCCACGTGCCTGTCTCACTGTCCAAAGCCCCTCTGCCTGTCTATTTGTATTTTGCGTGTGCCTTCATCACTGCACCGTGCCCTGCCCCCGTCTCACTGCACCGTGCCCTGCCCCCGTCTCACTGCACCGTGCCCTGCCCCCATGCCTGTGTCTGCCTGACAGTACAGTGTTCCCGTTTGTGCAGGTGCTGGGCTCCTGGGTTTGGCCTCTCTGGAGCCAGGGCCTGATGCAAAGCGGACAGTCACCCAGATACCATGTCATGCTGGTAAGCGCCTTTCAGTAAACTTCGCATGTGACTAACTGTCCAGCTCAAGCCTCCGCTCTTCCCTCTGCCCCCATCTCCACCCTTTTGCCCTGCCGCCACACCTTAACCCTCCCTGCCCGTCCACCCGCCACTCTGCCCCTGCCTCTGCCCCCCCCCCCTCATCTCTACACCCATCCTTCCACCTGTTACTCACCCACCTTTGTGGGGGGGAGAGCAGTTGTTGGAAGTCCGAGAAAAAGAATAGAGAAAGGGGAGGAGACCAGAAGAAGTGAGCTTGTCATGGGGGAGGTTGAAGTCACCAAGGAG
>JAODUD010000045.1:10649980-10665232 GCA_026784285.1 Stomatorhinus walkeri
CACAGCGACCCCCCCCCCCCCCCGGAAGAACAGCAGCAGGTTAAGTGCGCTGGGTTTGTGGCAGGCAGTAACAGAAGGAGAGAGAGTGAAGGGCGTGAAACCAGCTAGAAATTCTTTTAAAGTGTGCACACACCTCCCCCCCCACCAAGATCCCTCCCCAACCTGTGGGACGGCGCTCCACACCAGATGTACCGCGGAGGATTATAAAAGGTGACAGCGGTACAGCAGATAGCGTGGGTCGCCGTGTGCAGGTGGTACGGCCGCTTGCGTAACCGCGCAGGCGTGAGCGAGTCGCTCCTGGGGGGGGCCGCAGCCGTCGCTGCTTTGGCCTGGAGATAAATGCTCCGCCGAGAGAGGCCTTCCCCTGAGCCTCTGAGGCTCCGGCAGGCTATGGACCAGCTACGACCTAAAGCGTTAGAAATGACACACGGATACTCATGCAGGCACGCCTGTCCTTGTGGGGACTTTCCTCTGCCTATGATTCAATGCGACGATCCCAACATCACAGATACGTTTGATAGATGATGAAAAACTGATGTTTGGTATTTTCAGAACAGCAGCACAACCCATACACATGCACTTATGTGCCCGTAGCCGATCATTCCATGGGCAGATTTCAGTTACGATCTCACGCGTTAAATGCACGTGTGGTGACTCTCAGACGATTCAACTACCACCGTAATATTTTACAGAAGACTTGCTGCCAGCTACCTCAGACATCCAGCAGTACAATTGGACGAACTGGGAACTGTGTGTTGTGCCATCCCGAAATCAGTAATCCACTGGTACAGACAGGGGATAAAACCGAATTATGTGTAATGCTGAGGCATAATAAAAACACAGAACAATGGCATGTCTTGCTTCACTGTCTACAGGCTGTGCTTCTGCTGCCAGACAGCTGGTTCATTGTGACCTATGGAAACTAACAGACAGCTAGAACTGCCCTCATGGGAAATGAAGTTTAGAGTCGACTTCCTGTCTGCCAGGCACGCTGTGGGATAGGGAGTTCCGAGTCGGCTTCCTGTCTAAGTCACGATGGAGATCTGCAGCTCCAACAAAGCAGGAAATGAGGTGACAATGGACTGGGGTGCAGACCTATCAGCCGGGCAGACTGTCAGCCTTTCGGCAGGTGGACGGTCGATTCTTCTGCATTACGGGCGTCTTTGCAATTTCAGATTTTATGGTTAAGTGCAAACCACCAGCTACAATCACAGCGACTGTCAATAACATACAGTGAGAACGTTACTCCAACATCTGTCGTTCATCCTGGTGGGCTCCTCCTGTCAGTCAGACCTTCACTCACGGTGGTCCAGCTCAGATTCCCAGATTCTCGTTGTGCACCAGGAATCGGTTATTATTCTCTCCACCATTTTTTTTTAGCCAAAAACAATCTGAATTAAAGAAACGTTGCCTTTGGCCCTCCTCAGAGATCAGCTCTGGATGCGAACACTGCTGCACATTTCCTGCGCTGTGTGTTTTTCAGGGTGTTGGTTAGTGTGTTGCACATTCGTTGCATCATGCGCGCTCTGGCTAAGAGAAGGAAAAGACAGCCTCCAGTTTGAGCTCCCTCCACCTCCGAGAACAGGGACACCACCTCCCAGTTCAACATGGTGGGTCTGACTGGGCTGAACTCTTTCCAGAGACAATATCAGCCCCCCTTCCCCCCAAATACACACACATCATGTACCCAACCCTACCATACTAAGCCTTTTAAACATTTCTCAATACAACAAATCCTTCCAGAAAAACCATTTCAATATTCACCCCTAAATTCCAGACCCACCGAAGTTCCGATGGCTGGATCTGCTTCCCATTAGCTGCTGTGGTGGTGCTGTGTGGGTTAAACACACAGTGGCGGACAGCTCGCGCTAAATCCCACCCACGATGGCTTTCAAAGGCTCGCTTCTCCCACAGCTACTGCCAAGGTCGTCGTGGGACGCCCAACCGGAAGTGATTCTTACCCTCCCTGTTCTCACACCCACGCTGTCGGCCTTGGACGCGAGGTGGGTCAAAAGAAAATAAACCTTCGCCGTCCCACACAGGAGAGAGTCACATCTGATGCAAATACGTCAGTAATGCTTTCTAAACATGCTGCCTTTCAGCGTCGAGTTCACTTTTACTCCCGAGGAAGCGGCCGGACCGTTCGGTTGTGTCCAGCATTCCAGATGCCCTTTTCCTAAAGGGTTGCCCAGCTTGGGCACCTTATGGGGCAATACGGAGCACCGGCTTGCGATTCCCCCCCCTTTCTCTATCCACTAGGTGCCTCTCCTTTGCTGAAGTGTAGCACCTGGTGAAAGCCCTTGTGCTCCACTGTGATCTGCGCGGTATTATGGAGCCGCGGTGGTCACTGCGCACCATCAGACTGTCTCACCACACACAGCGTGGTAACGTCAGTCACCAAGACACACGAAAGCTGCTGCCTATCCTACCTACGATGTCGGACAGCAGGAAACGTCATCATTCGATGATGGGGAAATGTTGCTGAACGTTTGAAGTCATTCATTTATGACATCATAATGACCTAAATGCTCACTACTGACCTCAAGCAACCTGAACTGGACTAAATGAGGGATCAGAAACCCAAGGAGGTCTGAAAAACAGCAGAACTGTCGAAGTGCTCAAACGCGACAGAGGGTGGGGGGCGTCTCTGAACATCTCACAGGAAGCTCAATCTCTATCCCTTATCCCCTGAATGCTGAAGACGGGGTCCAAAAGGCAGGGTCCCAGATGACCTGCCCACACAGGGTGGCAGTAAGGTGTTACAGAACATGAGGACAGACCCGAGTAAAAATCCCTGATGTATATAGTGCAGTCATATATTTTTCCGGACCATACTGGGCATGATTCTGCGGGTTCCTGTCAAAGGGAGCCGATTATATTCCTCGGTGAACTCACGATTCGGTCCTGATCCGCTGTAATTGCTGCTTTTCCGCTCGCCAGCTGCGGAGTCCCTCATCCAAAGTGCCGCCCGATTCACCATCCGCATCTTGTTTTATTTTAGTTTTACGTTAACCAAACTTTATCATTTTTAAGTAGCTTACTTACTGTGGAAAACTGATTCCTGCGCGTTAACAGCTGTTCTACTACCGCCAAAATGAATGTTTCATTAAATTAAATAAACTGTGTAAAGTGTTACGTGTCCAATTTATAACAAGTTTAGGAATGTCTACTACGTACCCAAAAATGGAAAAAAAACAACAAAGTGAGATGACAATCCTACTAATGAACCAAAACACCATTTCAAAGCACAATTACGACGATGGTGCGATAACCACACGCATGCCCGGGCCACGCCGGCAAGTCGGGATCGAGACAACGGGCGACTCTCGGAGAGCCGCGTCCCGCAGACGGCGGCCGGCGGCGCACGTAAGCCCAGGTCACCGCCGCGGGATTCGCTCAGTCAGCCGGCGCCCGGCCAGCGGGGACGCGCATTTCGGGACTCCAGTAAATGAGGTCAGTCGATCATGTCCGAAACCAAAATAATCTCACATTTACTTATGAGTCGGACGTGGACATATTTAAACAAAGTATGGAAAGTGCGGTGCGCATATATACACATTCATACATACATATAGATCAGGTACGCGCACACACACACACATATATATATATATATATATATATACACATACAAATGCATACACTATTGACGCTTGTGTGTCACAGTAAATAATATGGAAGCCCTGGAGACGAAATTACCTTTAAAAGCCAACGAACGACGGTTTTTTTCTACTTCTGTTTCCTTTTTGGGGAAGTTTCGTTCAGCCCTCCTGGAATTTCCACTTGTCCTGGTGGAGACGCTCCTGCTTTTTATCGCGGTTTTCGGACGTCCGCTACAGTCAGGATCGCTTAGAAACGGCGCAGATACCGATGGTGCCAATTAGGTGCTGATTGAGGCAGGCGATTGCCCGGCCATTGTCACTAGAAAATGTAATGTAGTATTTACAAAATAAAATAAGTATGAAAGGAATGGTAGAATAAAGCGCTGCGGCGCTTTCTCCTGTCGAAGAACAAGAATTAAATTAATTGTTGTCAGTTTCCAGAGGATGAGACGGTTCTCCTGCCTCCAGAAACCCGTTCGAGATGCACGGTGTCTGTAGTTCTGACACAGTTACTGATTTGCAAAATAAAAACCACCGGTTGTTATACTGGGAGAGTTACTCGGGAATTTCGGCTGTGGCTCACGGCGCATCGCTCGCTTGCGACGCTCGTCAAGTGACTCTTGCGGAAGGTGGTCGCCTTGGCGGAGTGAGGAGTGTGCTGAGCGACAGGGAGCGCGGAGGTGCCGGAGGGAGACCCCCCTCCCGTCCTTGTCCTCGTATCCTGATGCAGACCCGTTCCGATGCCGTCGTCCTCCTTGGCCTGTCTGCCTCTCGCACTCCGTCGTTTCTTTCTCCTCCGCCGTCAGGAGACGCGAATGGTACGGTGGTCTCCCCGCGGCCGCCCGATTGCAGACAGCAGCCGGAGCCGAGCCAGCCCGTGTCTCCCTCCGTCTCCCCGCACTCAGCGGACTGGCCCCTGCTCTGCCAGCTCAGCGCATGCCTGCCGCTCCGCCCCTCCGCCGTGGGCAGGGCTCCTCTCTCCGGAGGTCTCCCCACCCTTCTCCATACCGTCCTCCGCACACCGATTACGCCCTCATTGCGAGATCCTCTTTCGTTATTGCCATAACATAAACAGCCCAGGTCTCCTATATACTCTTTCGCTATCTTTGCTATTTTTAATTGCATGATTTTCTCTGGCAAACAGGATCCTTAAACTGGACTACTGAACAGTACTGAAAAGGAAAGTGTTTACTTTTTCCTCGCCTGATATTTCTGTCACAGAACTTTAACCCTTTCTGTGTGGTGTATCTTTTATGTGTATTGGGTCTTTTATCAGATAACACGTTACCAGTTTCAAAGTGTGTTAATAAGCTACTACTTTATGGCCAGATGAGCCTATAGTGCTATATACATCGGTGCAGGTGAGATACTTGTCAATGAGAAGAGCATTAAACGCACAGACAAATTAAAAGGCGTCTATTTTATGGATGTATGGATGGATTCTCACTGTTTGACGTCTCACATTTTCTTATTCATGTGTAAGAAATCTTTGCATTTCTTACTTTATGGCCAGATGAGCCTATAGTGCTATATACATCGGTGCAGGTGAGATACTTGTCAATGAGAAGAGCATTAAACGCACAGACAAATTAAAAGGCGTCTATTTTATGGATGTATGGATGGATTCTCACTGTTTGACGTCTCACATTTTCTTATTCATGTGTAAGAAATCTTTGCATTTGCGTTTCACTTAAGTCTAACTCTTTAGACTGCCTTTAGATTTCTCTTCATTAAAAAAAATCTTAGACGAAGGTATTTCCAATAACTTAAAAAGTACTTTAAAATGTTAAACAAGCTTGGCCTAATGACCGTGATGATGCTTGGAAATGCTTATTCCTTACTGTCCTTCTGTAACTGCAGATCGTAGCTCGAGAACTGTCACTAGCCAGTAAATATGAAGTGACTAACATTTAAGTAACATTTAAATACTAACGCTTCCATTTCCGGGAGGCACGGAGGGTAACACTTGTTGCATTACGGCTCCGGCGTTAGGGGTTCCGAACCCCTATAATACTGATCAAGATGACTGCTTAGAGCAGGGGTGCAGGGGCGGAGCCAAAAGTGTGGCAGGGGTGGTAATTGCCACCCCCAACAGAGCCCTTGCCACCCCCAGTGCCACCCCGCTGGAAATGGTAAACATTAAAATATACCAATGAGTTGATCGGGCAAAGATTTGAGCGGAAACCTGTAATTTCCGAGTGCCGCTGAACGCATCCCGACGCAGCAGGATCCTGTGCGTGCTGCTTACTGACGTTGGCTAAAAGCTCTGGCAGTGGCACACGTTCCTACATGATCCAAAACACACCCGCGGTATTGATAACAGCGGGAGTTAAGTAGGTATTAATAACATATTGCACTGTATTACCTCAATTCCCAATGAGAGGTGGTCACACACAGTACATAAAAATAGCGGCATGAAAGCGTTGCACACTGTCTGTTCCATGACTCGTTTAAATTAGCCACGAGCCTTGCTCGTGCTGATATAGATTATTTTAGATAGCGTCTTTGTACGTATGTATGTTTTAGTGCACATGCCGAATCATAGTGTTTTTAATCTTTTTTATTTTAGCAAAGCTAGCCTTTGCTTGAAGTCTGTGTGGTAAGTGTATATGTGGAGAACCAGTCGTTAGTTTTCTACTGCATGTAAGCAGGCTATACATGTCATACTTCACTATACTGTAATGTGAGCGTTCAATTAGCTGCCTAGATTAAGTAATTTAATTAATCTATTTAAGTAAATAAATAAAATGTTTTTCTTTCATTTATAATATTTATATGGAGTCCTCTGAGAAACCCTACCCTAACCCTTTGCCCCCCTTAAATAAAAGTCTAGCTCCGCCACTGCAGGGGTGGTCAATCTTATGCAGGTTTTCGCTTCAACTTCCTAATTAGGTCACTAATTAGAGGACTGATTGGCTGAAGAGTCCTCACACCTGGGTTTGAATAGCTGACCTAAAGGTCCCCAAAACCCGCATACACACCGGCCCTTTGCGGATAAGATTGACCACCGCTGGCTTAGATGGTGGGTGGATTTCGCTACAGGTCCATCGGGAATTTGTATTATTATTGGAGGTTTAAACCGGTACATCACGCTGGTACTGTAATCATCACAGTGTGTGAGGATTAGTGCAATGTAGATTGATGGATCTTAGTGGGAGAAATGAGCGATCTATACTCTGCATAATCCTAGGGCAGATACCAGCCAGATTTAAATCACACATCTACACCTTTTGGTTTTATATTTTGTGGCATTTGAATTGTCAAGCGAAATGAAAAACATAGCCTATATGAATATTAACGCTCATGAACGCGGGTAGCAGCGCCGTTTGGCCACCAGATGGCATAATAGCGACAACGCTGGTCTCACGCCATAACTATGGAATGAGGTTTATGGTGGAAGAGCGATTTTTATCTTGGTTTTGCTTTAATTGTACATATAAATCATGGATGCATCAATAGTTACAATAAAATTTGGTTTAGGGCACAGCTGTGTGTCAGAAAGTTACTGCTACTCTGTTACTGTAAACACTGCTACAATACAACAATGCAGAGAGATCGAACTTATTTTGCACAACGACAATAGCTGAAGTGAATAGTTTAATGAATCAGACCCTGACATATTGCAGTAAAAGTTGATGGGGAAGAATGGTTTGTGCATAAAATATTTAATGGTTTCCTTATACCGAGGCGGATGTCAGAACAAAAGCACACTCGGCAATACCCTTTCTGTCCATTGCACCCACATCACGATGCAGTAAAGCACTACAGGTGTCTTACACGGGGTCTCTGAACTCCCCAGCGCTCTCTGCTGCAAGGAGACCCTCAGCTGGTGAATATCTCAGAAACACAGTGCTGGTGTCCGGCGGCCAGAACGGCAGGGAGTGCGGGGTGACAGTACTTTATCTCGGGAGAAGCCAGCAGCGGAAATGCCAAATGCAAGAAAGTCCATTATGTCGCGGAGCCAAAGATTGAGAACGGTCAACCACCAGACACACCCGCAGAGGCCAGTACGTGGGTTGGAGATGATGGCGCCCTCAGGGCAGAACAGCAAATGACATAGTGGGAGTTGTGAAAAGCTCATAGCTCATGTGGGAGAGCTGTATGTTGCTGTAAGGCATTCAGCTTATAAGCAAGCATGCGTTTTGTCTATACAAACAAAAAATCTGCTGCGTAACAGACGAACCCACGTGTTTTGCACCCAGGAGGACAAGCTCCCTGCGAGAGTTACGTCAAAGTCATAGCGGGTTCATACGTGTTCAATGAACCCAGCTAAATACGCCAAAATGCTGAGGCCGTTGTTTGCGGAATACCCGTTTCGACGAAAGAGAAGATCAGTCTGAAGACGGCTAGAGGAGCCGTGACGAAGTTAAGATTTCAGGGGACATAGAACACGCGCCAAGGCGTCCGCGCGAAGCTCAGAGAGTCATAGCGCCCCCTCTGGTGTCGCTGCTCCTCTGCGAGTGGCGGACGCAGACGGCCGCGTTTAGAGATTTTAGGTGCTGGGACGGATCAGATCACACAGTCAATGTCTAACGCTATTTTATGCCGATGTACTTAATGCATTTAAATTGATCTCGTTTTGTTGTTGAGAATAATGCACTTTTCCTTTTTGCAGTAGAAGTTTTTATCAAAGTATTGTAAGTATTACGATGGAGGGCAGATTGGGCATCGCTCATAAGTAGCCTCCATGCTGTCTTCGTAGCTGGACGCCGAGAGCAGTGTCTGAACCCCTCTCGATATCGGTTTTGAGGCTCCTAAACGCTCACCTCCCGTGTCTTCAGACGACCCTCTGAAATGACGAGACAACACCCTTATGAGACGTGCAACTTCATTTATTGTTTGGCACGAATATATTCTAAGATACCGCAGACACACTAAAACTGGCATTTAATATAAATGTATATTTGGATGCGTCCGAGATTTGTGTGCTGTTTTTATGAGCAATTCCACATGTAAATTATTATGACAAATTTCCTATTTAATTTCTTACAAATGTAAGGAAATAGACAATGTATTGTTATAGTTCTGAAAACAGTCAAGGAATGTTCGATTTCATTGTATTTATGTTCGCTGATTATGATCGTATCGCGCACATTGCTTTCGCTATAAACCCTTTGAAACCTTTCCGGGTTGCATGTTCACTGCTACCATTTTGTTTCTGTTTGTCTGGTACGCGCTCCGTTCGTTCCAGCAAGGCATGAGTGGCGATTAGGTAACTCCGTCTTTCTCTCCTCCTACTTCCATATTCCCAAAATGGTGCACAAGTTCAGCTGTTTCAATGTCAGCCTCTCTCCGCGTCCCCCTCCCCCCTCGCTACCCCGCCACCTCCCCGACGCGTTGCTGTTTTTGCAACCCCTGCCAACTCGTCAGCTGATCCCGCTGCTTCACTTCATAGTGGCGACTGTAGATCAGAGCTCGCGCCCTTGCACGGGCTTGCACCACGCTACCATTCACATTTCTGCTCACTGGAGTAGAAAGGGGAAATGAAGCAGTCGACAGTATATAGAGAAAAGGCGTTCTGCCTTCCTGAACAACAAGCATTCAATTCTTTTAGCTAGCTAGTAACATATGATTGAGATTAACGTGCGGCTATGTATTGCGCTGCTGTAATGACTTCTGTTACGTTGCAGTTTCATTTTTATAACTGCTTGCTATGATCTGTAAATCTTGTAATAGAAGGTTGGATTTAAGCAGCCCTTTGTTTACATGCAATTCCTCATTCTGCGGAAGGAGGCTTTTTCGTAGTGAGCTGCGTGATACCGACCAGCTGTTTCCCGCCTTGAAAGACATCCGATCAGCTGCAAATACACACAGGCGTACATGCGGAAAGGGAGAGAGAGGAGAGAGAGATCGAGCGGGAGGGAGGGAGACGGAGAGCGCCACACACACACACCGAGGAAACCCCATCAGCTGGGAGTAGAGTAACATTACAACTCCGTGGACTTCATACATATGCACAGACAAGCAAAATAATAATATTTTTACAAGTGAAAATCATTCACTGTGTATACGCGGGCGTTTCCACGCGACTGAAACGCACCTAAAGAAATACAAAAAATTAGAAAGGAGGAATCGAGGACACAAAACTGGAGAAAAAAGCATGGAGTATTTCATGGTGCCAGCTCCGAAGGTGCCCTCATTGCAACATTTCAGAAAAACGGAAAAAGAGGTGATCGGGGGTCTTTGTAGGTGTGTATGCGCCGACTAATTGCATATTTCACAAATGGGTGTTTTTTCTTTAATGAACTGTTAAGCCTTTGGTGTCTGCAACGCGAAAGAGGTGAGACAACATGCTTGATTTCATTTGTATGTTATTGTGTACATGAACGATACCCCACGAGCGGGACAGTTATTGCCTTGATTAAGATTGATTTATTTGCATAAATAATGCAATAGGTCCCATGTAGCAAATACGAGGGGTATCATGTTATTGTTACTTAGTCATTTTTTGTGAAATCGATACATTTTGTGCCCAGCAAACATAAACCACGTGGTTTAAGGCACTCCACGCTGCTCTACTGTTGTAAGACTAGTCGGAGGCGGCTGATGTTTTTCTTTATATAAACAATTATGTATTTTTAAAAGTAATTTTTCGTTGGTGATTAGATCACATCCTCCCTTTGATATGATGGAGTGTTACAGCAGAGCGACATGTATCCTGTGCGGTCTGCTACGTTAGTTACGCGCTGTGAAGTTATTGTGGGCAGTGCGGCCATGCTTGTGGCGTGTGCTGAAGTAGTAAACGATCTGGCGTCGTCTTCCTCCTTATGCCACGGTCGCGTTTCCCCCTCGAATCAAACGCGTGCTAAGGGGGAAATCTGATCGAAACCGAACCTCTTTTAAAACCCAGGCTAACATGGACGTCGAAGGTCACATTTCAGCACTTTGCACGCCGAATTGCGCTGCGTCTATTATGTCCGTAGCTCTGCCATGCTGCCGCATGGACAGGCGTAGAGGAAGCGGAGTCGCATTGTTTTAATGGCGGAGCGCTCGGCTGGGGCATTTCACTAGATCGTTTCTAGGAAGCTGTCGTGTGAACGACCACATTCTGAAATGAGGATCGGCACTGAAGAATGCTCTGTGCCGACGAATTGAGATATATTAAGTTGTCTTTTTCATAAAAGGGGGTGTGTATAAACGAGCAGGCCTGTCTAAGCGTCCGCAACCCCTGCTAGACAGGGAGGCGGAGGGGAGGGCGGGGTGCGAGGCCCACAGACAGCGAGCATTCTGGGAAATGTGGTTCTTCCATTAGACCGACCAGGCTGCGCTGAGGGCTCACTATAGCCCAGAAAATGCGCGAACAGCTCTGTCACTGTGCAGGGGGAACGTGTATAGTCCGCGCCGATCATGTGGATGTACCCTGAACTTGTGTGCTTTAACGGCAGAAAAATAACTTAACACTCTGGCAACAGTTTCGGGTTGTAGCTTTCGACGGATTTCTTGAAGCATGAAGACTTTCTGCAGTGACACGTATAAAGTGCTCGCTCATTTAAAGTTTGTACTTTGCTTTGGTATCCAAAACGGAACAGACTAACATGCTGGTGACTAGAAATAATGTTGGTGACAGCTTATTTGAAAGGATGCATGATGGTGTGTGAATTCTGTTGTCAGATCTTATCCGTTCCATGTCTGCGGGTCTTTAAAAACAACCCAGACGCTTTTGCCTTATCTTTGAATCATGGCAGTTACAATTCTGGTTGAAAGCAGCAAGATGGCGACGTGGTGTGTCTTGCTTGCTGTTTACCCGCTAGCCGAACAGCTCCGCTGCAGATTTCCAGCCAAATATGTTTTGTTAGTTATTAATGCAGACCAGTGTGACTGGCCAGCCAGTGTTCTGATGGGAGCAGAAGGGATTGCATGTGGTCAGTGTACTTTAGGCAGGCTAGTCAGGTTATTTGAGGGCCCACAGGACGTACCAGCTCCGCGTGTTGAGGCCGCAATCTCAGAACCAACCGAGAAGCCGCAGCCAGGAGCAGAGGGCGCAGGATCCGCTCCTGGAGGTTTCGGGTTTGACTCCAGCTAGTCAGCCGCTTTTAGGGTTCGTATTCAGTCATGCATCACCAAGAAAACTTAAGAGTCAAATGCGATGTTTAGCTAAGGAGTACAGCTGCAGTTTCTGCCTGTTGTGTCTCCTGGTAGTGATGCTGTGTTGCTGGTTGTTCGCTCAGTCGACTCAACTTTTGGTGGCACTAAGGTCTAACACAAGAGACTTTTCGTAAAGGCGACGTCAGCACGCGTCTGCCTGGCACACCTGAGCCCACTGGGTGAGTCGTATTCATCAGCTGCAGACTTATTTTGGATGACAGAGGCCCCTCCCTCTCCAGGGTCGGTGGTATTTGAATCCCGCCCCGTGTTTGGGGGGGGCAGCCGGTACTGGACAAGCAGTGGGAAGCGCGTTAATGTTGGCCCTGCTAAGTTCCGGCAATTTGAACACGCCAAGGCATATTATCAGCAGTAAAGACATCGGTCTGGGAAACCCTGAAAGTCAATATAACTGACCTTTCCTACTTCATGGAATTTGGGATTCCTTGCTTTCCTCGGGTAATGGAAATTTCTTTTCCACCTTTTTTAAACTTCCTCTCTGACTCCCCCTGCCCCCCCCCCTCCATAATGTGTTCAGTTATTCTTCCTGAGTGTCTGAGACCAGGTGGGAGTGTTCAGAATGAGGCCTTGGCAGAGCTGGCCTCCTTTAGTCATTTCTTTACCACGCTTTCACCATGCAGGTCTGGGATTTAAGGCTCCGTAGCCTGGCCTGACATTAATTTTATTCTCCTTCAGTTTTGTTATTAATGTAACAATCATTCACAAATAATTCAGTTTCCCCAGTGTTGGGTATCAGATGGAATATGGTTACTGCTGTAATTGAAGCCTGACAGTCTGCTCGTTTAGTCTGGGAACAAGCCCGGGTACAGCTGTACCCAGACGCCCAGTCTGCGTCAGTGCTGCGTCTTGTGTTGTTGTGTGCCATCCATCCAAACGGCGGTAGCCAGATCCGCGGCTTTTACGCAGGAGGGGGAGACTTGATGTGAGAATCACTTAACGCGTCGTCGCCCAGTAGGCTATGAGGTCTCGACCGCGCAGCACCGTGTCAACGCGAGGCGCGGAACAGCAGGAATCTGGCCCAGCCTCTTCGCCTGGAATGTTATCCAGTTCTCTTAGGCTTCCGACTGTTTCTGTTGATACAGCAAACTCGCGACCTGCAGTGAACTCCGCGCACGGATGCGGACCCACGTTCTTCAGTCTGCCTGCCTGCGCTCTGGATTAGTGCCACAGAGTCCTTCTGCATGGCTGCGCGGTCTCAAATATTCGGTGTAATGTTAGGAAATAGGGCTTTTTGTGTTTTAGTGACAAATCAATTTGAAATTTTGAGTGCTGCATTGAACATTATTACCAGAGCTGGAAAGTTCAGGTCCAGAAAGTAAAATTCCAGGCCAAAATTTTGTTTTAACCCACTAGTTGAGTATGAAGAGTCACAGTCACAGAGGACTCAGCTGGTGGGTTGAAACAAAATCTTGGCCTGGAGTTTTACTTGGCCTGAAATTTCCACCTCTGGTTTTTATCCCCACACTTACAGGAGTGATTGATGTTAAATTCTCCCGTGAGTTTTTGTGCCTTGTTCCTGTGATGTTCCGCACCTCGCATCCTGCGCTGTTCCTATTGGATGTCACTGACGCATCCCACCATCCCGCTCTTTTTGGCCCGGCCTGATTGGTGTGTCCTTTCGTTCTCCAGTCTGGCGAATATCCCGCTCACCCCGGAGACGGCGCGTGACCAGGAGCGCCGGATTCGCCGCGAGATCGCCAATAGCAATGAGCGGCGCCGCATGCAGAGCATCAACGCTGGCTTCCAGTCGCTGAAGACTCTGATCCCACACAGTGACGGGGAGAAGCTCAGCAAGGTAGGTGCCCAGGTGGTGGATCATCACCGGTGTAATAAATGTTTTTTTTTTTGTGTTGTTCGTACAGTTTTTGTCAAACGTTCAGGAACGAGTTTGTCATGGCAGTTTTGGACTTCGTGATTTTATACAGCTGTTCTTTTTCTGTGGCACAGTGGTTCTACAACGCGCAACTTTATAAATAAAGAAAAAAAATGACAAATTGAATGCACGCATTTTAATGTGTTTTTTTTTTTTTTTTTTTTAAAAACAGCATAGGGTCGAAACAGATATATTTGTTTCATCATTGACACTGAAAACTGATTATCTTTACTTGTTCTGGGTCAGTAAGTTGGCAGTGATCCCGTCTCTCCCCTCCGACGTGCCCGCAGGCAGCCATCCTCCAGCAGACTGCGGAGTACATCTTTTCTCTGGAGCAGGAGAAGACACGGCTCCTGCAGCAGAACACTCAGCTGAAGCGCTTCATCCAGGTACGTCTGGGTTCAAGGCCTCTGCCAGGGCTGGAGCTTCTCCGCCAGGAACGCGGGACCCGTCAGTCTCACTCGCTGGGCCGTGTTCTGTTAAATGACACTCCGCATTCCTCAGTACTGCCATCTGCAGGTCTGCCGTGTCATTCGTTCCCTGCTTCCCTGATTTCCCTTTGGCCAGGAATTTAGCGGTTCTTCCCCCAAGAGGAGGCGCGCCGAAGAAAAGGACGAGGGCATCGGCTCTCCTGACATCCTGGAGGAAGAGAAGGCGGAGGACCTGCGCAGGGAGATGATCGAGCTCCGGCAGCAGCTGGACAAGGAGCGCTCAGTGCGTATGATGCTGGAGGAGCAGGTGAGGCAGCCAGGGCCCCAGAAGTGAAGCCTGTAACCTTTATAGCTAATGCTAACTTTAACGCTAATGCTAACCTAGCTGAGGCCAACGTTTCGCCGTCGCCGTCATTAAACCCCCGTCCCTCCAGATCCGCTCCCTCGATGCTCACCTGTACCCTGAGAAGCTGAAGGTGATCGCCCAGCAGGTGCAGGAACAGCACATGCAGACGCAGACGCAGACGCTTCTCCGGCTGCAGCAGCAGCATGAGCGGCTAGAGAGGGAGCTTCCCCCTCGCAGCCCACAGGTTCGACGCACGTCGACAAGCACAGCACCGGTCACATTCTGAGAGCCTTGCGGAATAGGAGTGCCTGCAGTGACAACCTGACCCACTAGAGGGCGTCGGATCTGTTGGTTGCTGAGAGCTAATTGGGTTGTGGCCTAATGTGACCTTATAGGTGTGTCGTTACATAGACGCTTACCTGGGTGTGCGCCAACATGTCTCTCTGCCCCCTCTGCTTCCTGCAGGTGCTGACCCCTCCGACCCCCCCGGCCCCCACTCACCACGCCACTGTTATTGTCCCCGCTCCAACGTTGCCTTCACTGCCCCATCATGTAACCGTGGTTACAATGGGCCCCACCTCTGTCATCAACACAGCGTCCACGTCACGGCAGAACCTGGACACCATTGTGCAGGTGTGAGAGATTAACCCTCTGCTGTCTGTTGAAAGGCTAGCAGATAGCTCACCAAGATGGTCATTGGTTCAGGGACACCTATTAAATCTGTCAGTCAGCTGGTGAGATGAATATATATATAACTAATATATATATATAACTGAAGCTGATGTTTTGCAAAGCCTAGCTAAGCTAAAAATAAATAAATAAAATAAATAAATCACAGGGCCCCGATGGCATCTTACCAATAGTATTAAAAGAGATGAGGGATATCATTTGCCGACC
>JAODUD010000045.1:10726597-10741713 GCA_026784285.1 Stomatorhinus walkeri
GAGTGCGTCCGTGTGAGAGCGAGTGCGTCCGTGTTTGAGCGAGTGCGTCCGTGTTTGAGCGAGTGCGTCCGTGTGAGAGCGAGTGCGTCCGTCTGAGAGCGAGTGCGTCAGTCTGAGAGCGAGTGCGTCTGTGCAAAGAAACGAGCAGAAACGGTGAGGGTGACGGAGGACAAAGGGAAGGGCGGAGAACCACAGGAGGTCATGCTTTTTAAACGGCACCCCCAGATGCCCCCCCCCCTCCAATCAGAAGGCCATCACCCAGCCACAGGTCCCATCGGTCCTAGAAGCCTTCAGGGGCTCCGTATTCTGCTGGATTTTGACATGGTATGGGGGTGGTTAAATGTTTTGTTAAAAAGAGAAATGAAATTAAAACAAACGCTGTTTCTGTTTTGTTGCCTGCTTACTCTTTCTTGGAAAAAAATAACCCAGGTACAAAAATAAAATGGAAAATGTGTGTGCTATTTTTGGTGATTTGCTTGTCAAACTTTACATCAGTTACATTTTATGTATTTGTATCTGTATTAATAAATGAGCCACTGATTGCTGGGTTACGGTATTGAGCTTGATGCTAATGGATGGGAATGAACGGCTTTTGTTCTCTAACATCAGAGCACACAGACAGTACCTGTGGTTTAGACTGTTTACTGTTTGTTGTGATGGTAGGCCTGTTCTAAGGTGCTGATATGGATACATTCCTACTGTGATTTGCTGCATAATTGGTTCATCTCACTGCTGACAGCTACTTGTCACCAGAGAAAACAGTTTGTCATTTATATACTGAGCTAGGTCTCTTCTATGAAAATATCACTACACATGCATACCATCTTGCCTAAGGTCATAGGAGTCAATATCAAAAGAGGAGTCAAGTAAACAGAGCCTCAAACTGAGAAGCAGAATAATTCTACGGCTCCAAACATTTCATTATTTTGTTTCCTGAACACAGGTAATTGAGTGGCTGGTTATTTTGCAGTTCAGATCTGAGTACTCTGACTTGGATCTCTTTGCAGCACAGGATTCATTATCAAAGGGAAATACGGAGAAACCTGCTTGTTATGTGCACAGCACAGGGCACATATTTTGACAATTACAAATCATTCTGTACATTGCTTTTGACTTACCTTTTTAGTGTGGTATGTAACCATATGGAAGTCAGTGTCTGATTAAGGGAGTACTACTTTAGCAGACTGTAGAAAAAAATGTATTTTTTACGCGGTCACGAAGCTGTTCCGTTTTGTGAAAAGGCAATCACTCATTAAGAGTAACGAATGAAAGGGCTTTGGTACCTGAACAAATTCAGGAATGTTAGAAAACCTGGCAATGCCGCCCCTAGAGGAGCTCTCGGCGAATTACATGGACGCACGGCGGGGCAGGCCTGCGCGGGGCGTGGCCTACGCGGGGCGTGGCTTCGCGGCCCCTCCCCCCGGTCTATCTGGAAAAGAAAAAAAAACTTTTTTGTATCAACAGCCGCCATCTTGTCGCGGCTCGGAATCGGGATTTTGGGAGAGCGTAATATTTTTTAATTTTGATTCGGGCAATTCAAACCGATGTGAAGCCCTTTCATTCTACTAAAAATAACTGGAGCTTTTGCCGTCGAGTGGATTTATTGTGAAAAGGGGAGGATTGGGTCGGTTTTCGTCGGCTGGAAGCCTCCTGTGTATCTGATTTCCCCTTCAGAAAACGCCGCTTCGCTACATATCAGCGTTATATGCTGCATTGTGTGCAGGGAGACAGCGGCGAAGACGCGGAAATTCACCTCACAATCCACATTTCGCCAGTCGCGCTTTTTATCCGAGGCACAGATGGAATTTGTGCTAATTAAATTGGACTCGCCGAAAAACGCTGGTTAATCTGCCTCGATAACGACTTTGGAGGCAGGGAACTGGGTGGTGTCCGTATATGATTTTTTTCTATTTTATGCTTTAATTTTTTACGCGAAATATTTTCCACCGAGGGTAATTATTAGTGATAATAATGTGGGTGTTGGGTGTTGGATTAACATGGGGTGAATGGCGAAGGCGAAGCGTGGCGCTGTTGCTGCTTTTTTGAAACCCTTTTTGCAGCCTAGCCCTCCTGCTAGCTAGCCGTTTCTTATAAAGGGAGTGCGTGGAGAAATAAGTGAGCGTTTCTTCTTCCTTACCTGTTTCGCTGAAAAAAAAAAATTCGGTTGTGATAATTCGCTACCATGGCGGAGAAAGTGGACGTCGGACCCCCCAACGCGAAGCGGCAGAAGCTGAATTCACCTGCGCTCTCCGCCTCGGATGGTCCAGGTAGGACAGGCCGGGCCCTGGCGCGTCCACCCTGACAGTTTATGCTTTAATAAACGCATCCCTACGTCTAATAGGCGCCGCCGATGGTCTCCGGTGCTGCTCTTTACCTGCGGCTCAGGTAGTAGTTGAAGGAAACCGTGAAACAGGCGCGTTTGATGAAATCATGCACCGGTCTGACACCAGGTAGACAAACGGGTAAGTTTCCCACCGCTGACGATGTGTCCGCGGATTATCATCAGGCTCGCGAGTATGAATTGGTTGCCCTTTGCGGAGTCGAGCGTAGAACCGACCAGATATCAAAGTGCATCAAAATGTGCAGCAGTACTAATCATACTGATTATCAGATAAACACTTTGACAGCTAAGTTACTAATAATAACAACGGGTGTTGCTATTTATAATCATCAGGTAGTGCGTCGGCCACTATAAGGAATTCGGTAGATCCAAGTTTTGTCTAGTGGTTCCTCCTTTACCGTCCCAGAGAATGATGTCGGAGTTTTAGCACGAATCTCAAATTGCGTCTAAAGGCGATGGGAAAATGCAGTAGAATCAATTGCGTTCAAGAATTGTCGGTGACGGCGTCTCCGTCACCTGTCTGTTAATGAAACCCTGGAATGTAACGGGGCTTGCGGGTTCGGTCAGAGGTCTGATATCAGCTACCACCCGGTTCAGTTTGCTGCATGTTTGTATTAGTAGGAAATGGTGTTACTGAACGCAGGCGAAACTGCACCGTACTGGGGAAGGCTGTTAAAGGGGGCGTGCCGATGCCATGTGGTTCCCCCGCTAGCGCGCTGTCATTTCCATCCCCGATATTAATACAGTCTCTCGTGTGGCTGCACACGTGTATGCTAAACACTGAGCTCTTTACTGTGCACATTAACAGCTGTAAAGAGAGGACAGTGTCCTAGTGAAGTATGAATAGTTTTAGGGCTTCAGCTAGGGAACTGTGCCTTGGCCGTTGACGCTGGCAGAGCAAGGTAAACAAATAACATCACACTTATTTCACGGCTCCCATATGCTTTTAATTAGTCGTGGCTTTGTAGCCCCCTTCAGCACTAAATTGCTGTTTGATGTTAAACCTGCATTTGGGTGTGCATCGTTGACACGAGGTTTACAGCATCACGTTTAAACAGGAATATCGGAACCAGTTCATTCCTACCAGACAGACACATGAGTGGCGTTGTATTTGGCCACCGTATAACCATTCAGTGGTGTCAGTAGATGTGACCGGTCTCTATTGCAGTGGAGAGTCAAAACTGTAACCGTTTGAAAGCTGGTGTCAATACTTTACCTTGCGAAGCCTTGTACAGTTTTCATAAAAAGAATCGCAGGTGCGTTTTGTGTTTATAGACTGTCTGTGAGCCGTATGGTGTGCACTCGTGGTAGACCAAGTCGTATGTTTGCACAGGAAGATCTAAATGTTCTTGCTGAATGATGTATCCTCTGGGGGTCATATGTGTTGTATATTTTCCCTGGGGTTCTTATGGAGTAGGTTTTTTTATTAGATTGGATTTTAGACTATATGCAGCGGGAGTAAGTGTCTCATCATATCAGAAGACTGTAAGGAATGTGCATTGAGAATGGCATTAGTGTGCCAGGATCGGGACAGGAAGTCGTGTTGTTCACAACAAACATTCAGGAGATGAACAGTTTTGCTTTTTTGCAGTTTAGTTCAGTAGTCAGAACGGTTGATATACCCACCAGAATCCCACTGAGTGCCTTTGTTCTGAAACAGACAGCTGAAACACACATCTCGAAACACATTTTTAATGGAAATACCTGCTACGTGGCCCAATTGATGTATTTCTAAGTGTTTGAAAAAGACATCATAGGAATTACTTTGTAAATAAAGGCCTTGCTCTAATGCATGGGAATATTATTTGAAACCTTGTCATTATCAAAGGACCTCCGTTTGAGTTTCAGATCATCCGTGACTGCTCTCGGGATTCTGGGCTGCTATCTTTTAGTCAGTCTGCTACTAAGTCTGTTCCCCAGTTTGTTTAAAGTGAAGAAATTGGCAGGGTGTTCTTCCTCTTGTCCTGTTTTCTCAGCATGGGGGGGCATTGGCAAAAGACGTGCCCCTTTCTGGCTCCTGTGTTTATGAATTGGAAAACGGACGGAGGGCAGTTTTTACCTGGCTCAGGACAGACTAATAACGGATGCCTGTGGTCATTCGCACCACGCTGATGTCAGACACGTTTGCCGGGATGCGCTGGGAGTCTGTCAACAACAGCACTGGTTTTCAGCTCATGATTGTCCTGTCAGCTTGGGTTACACATGCTTGTTAAATGCAATAAAGTTTGAATCACAGAGTAAAGAGCTGGTGGCAAAAAACAGGCGTTTGAGATGCTGCATGTGCTTCATTGCGCCTTAGTAAGTTCTATGTAATATTGGCGGAAAACTGGTGGTAAGCTTCTTCCAATGCATAAATGTTCATGTTGACATATAAAGGGACCATATGAACCATATAAATGGGTCAGACTTAATTGATAGTTAACTTGCTTTAGCCCAAACTTAATAGTGAAAGTTGGATTTATTTAAATGGATGAACTTTGATCTGTTAAGCCAGGAATGAAGAGCACTACTTAACTGACATATATGTGTGAGTGAGAGTCACTGTCTTGGCATGGCTCTTTGAAAAGTAAGAGGTGATGTTCATTTTTCTGTTTCCCCCCTTCCCCTTAAGTCTTCAGGCTTTCTAAGGAGCAGGCATCAGTGTCGGTGAAGCCGCATGCCAAGCCTTAGCATTCAGATGTATCCTCTGGGCCTACGGCCTATCTGCATAGAAAACATCTCTCTCGCAATAGCATGATTTATATATCTGTAGGTGTTTTCTTTCCAGGCTGTTTGCGCTCCCTGTTGAGTCCTCATGTATACCACATTCTCCTCTTGTACACTTTCTGCATACGTCAATGGCCCCAGTGATCTGGGAAAAGGGTGGGTCTTGTATGAACAAACAAAAATCCTGGTTTGTGTTTAGATTCTGTATGTGGGACAGCATATTACAAGTAAATCAGTGGACTGACCAATGTGGTCAGTTTGTGTTCAAAATGAGGATATTTGATTGATATGAGTTTTAAGCAAGAAACCGACAATTTGACAAGAACCATTATCGACATCATTGAATCAGTGGTCAAGAAGTAACTTTGATTGTCTTCTAATTAAATTAAAACAGATTGGCAAAATGTCAGTTTCTCTGCTGCACATTTTCTGTCATGCCATAGCACACGTTATTTAATGTTATGCAATTAATATGATTGTGAGTGCAGCAACTGATAAAATCGTGCACAATTACTTGAAGCAATTGAGAAGCGATTGGCAGATGCGGCATCATTTTTGCAAGAACAGCTTGAGGGCATGTAGTAATTAATTCCTGAATTTCCTTTGGGATTAATAAAGCATCCATCCATTCATTCAATTAGGTTCACTTTTGTGTTACTCGTCAAGCTTTAGAGACAATTCATGCTCCAAAACTAGTTATTTGGTATTGCTTTAAATACGTGTGAATAAATGTAAAGGTTTTGTACAGAAGCAGAATTAAGAAATGGTTGGTCCATTGAAGATGTTTTTTGTCCTTTGTGATTTTGGTTGACTGGCTAAAAAAATTTGTGTTGCTTGGAAAATATAGTGGTATAGGAATTGGTGAGGTGATTTTTAGTGTCGTTTGCCCAAAACTGACTGATCTGAGCATCTGATTCTGCATATGATAAACCCAGAATGTTTTGTGTTTATAAGGAGCTGTGACTATTTTTACCTCATGAGCGCCAGTCGATATTGAGTGTCTCATTTGTGAATGTGTAGAGAAATTTGTTATGAAGGATCAGCTGGTCTCTCAAAGTTGAATAGCATTATATCTTCAAACACCCTGCATCACTGATGACAGAATAACCAAGGCACTGTTTAAACTGGGCAGAATACTGAACTGTGAGGAGTGCAGCTTCTTTCTCCTCTCTCATTCCCGTTTTGCTCCCTCCTGCTTCACCCTCTAAGTCAGTGGCAGATCCAGTGAGATCTTTCAGTAAGGCTCAAACTATATATTTTTTTTGCTCTTAATGTGATGAGGCGTATCATTTTGTACGTCTGGAGGAAAATATTTCAGCGAACTCGCATCCTGTGTTGCATGTGTTTGGCTTGAACAGTGTGAACTGCAAGGTCCTGCCGTGTTCTGGCGGGTACCTGACTATCCACGCCCCCAGCATCAGACCATTACAAGACCCGACTCAGCTTAGTGGTCTGGTAATTGGGTCTCAGGGTGGTCCAGCAGTCATTAATGTGACAAATCGCAGACATGAGCCCCTGCCTTGACTTGGCCCATCCGGAGGGATTCCAAATGTGGGTATTAGATTGTTGGAGCCCTAAAGTTGCTTTTCCGGCATCCTGCTGGACTTTTGACGTCATAACCATATCAGACCCCGCATGAGGGGCAGCGTGCCAGCAGGTGCAGTAGACATCCGAATTTGTTAGCAGCATTAAAGACAAGACGACAAGCTTCTGAACATCATGGTGAGTGTGGAAAAAGATGGACACCCGAGGAAGCGGTTGGAACTACAAAGTCCACTAGACATGTTTAGTTTTCTTTCCGTTCTGTAAATTGTCAGTCAACAACAACATCCCAAACAGTATTTTCTCAGGTTGTAGTTAAAGGCTGCTGGATCTTTGTTTCCTCCTTCCTATTTTTGCTTTGCAGGATTTCACACTTGGTTTGGAGGGAGATTGTACCATTCACTTTTTTTTTGGTGTCTGTGGTTCCATAAATGCCGCACGCTAACTACGATCTGGATTTACAAGTGCACGTACCACTAATTACCGGCATCTTGAAGTCATCATAGTCTGCTTGTAAAGTGGCATATAAATTTTTCACAAAACTTTAATTGAACTGAACTGCAATGCAGACTCAGTGACTCAGAACTTTATTTTCCTGTCTTTTGGTTATGATGTGGGAGGCCTTCGAAATTTTGTTGGGAAACGTGATTCTCATGTTTCAGCTTGAAACCTAGTTGCCACTTACATCTTTGTGTTAATCTAGCAAGCCTTCATTTGTATAGCATTTCGTTTTTAGTACATTATGAAGCTATTGTGCTGTTTTTTTTTTCCCTTTTACACGAGCCAAACTGAAGGAAAGCTTTGTGCGGTTGTGCACGGATGAGTCTTGAGCGGCAAACATCACAGCAACTCGTAGTGGCGGTTTGGGCTTGGAATGCATGCATTTTGGCTGGTGCTGACTTTGCTGTGCATGTAATCTGCCGCAGCAGATCTAATCTATCTCATTAGGGCAGAGGTTGCCATTTTCGCAGCCACCTGCAGCTGTCTGCGTCTTGGCCACGCTCATGGCGTAAGGGCACTGAGGCGTCTGGTTATTAAAAGGGTGGGGTGTGGTGGGGGGCTGACATTGTCAAGCTGGCAGGTGTATGCACTCCCTGCTGGCTGAGGCATCTGCCCAGCTGAAGTTTGCTCTAAAAAGACAATGAGAGGCCAGTTATTGGTCATGCCCGTTGGCCTTCAGTTCCTGAAGTGAGCTGAAGCTCACGCTGCGTTTTCATTCTGTCAAAGGCAAGCACAGCTTCACTTTCTGAAGGTATTCGGACAGATACCATGGTCCAAGATACACTGGCTGGGACCCCCATCAAATGTTTGAGTCTTGTGTCCAGTTTTCTTGTCTGCTAACGGCGAGAGCTGCTTTGCTTTGAGTTGTACCTAGGTGTTTGATATCGTTTTGGATCGGTGTAAATAATTTGACTGAATTGACCCAGAGATCGCACGTCAGTATTTTCATTTAAGGTCCCCTCTCATGTGCTGCTATTTCTGTTGTGAGATATTAACAGCTTAAACGTGTCCTCTAAGGGGGATGCTGTACTGTCATTTACAGTTGAGTTTAGTCCACTTTCCTTTGATTATATTAGAGAAGCAGTGTTACACTGTAGACTGTGAATTCTGTTTCGTGTAGGATTGATTCTTTCTCTCACTCTGCTTCACTTCTTGTTTACTGTGATTTTATGACCACATCATCTGACATCATGTCTCTGCCTAAAAGTGAAACTGAAATTGAGAGGGAGCCTTGTAGAGCAGAAGTGAAACACACACATTAAGAGGTTCCGTAATGAAGGAATTAGTCTTCAAAATTTCAGCACTGTGTGTTGTTAAGGTTGGTTAACAGTTTTAGCTCTGGCTGGTTCATTTTCTGTGAAATTTCCTGCAGCAATATGGATGCATTTCAGTCTATCAGTCTAGTACAAAATATTGATACATCAGTATGATTTGACTGGGAGAGAATGGCTGCATATGGGGATGAGTGAGGCCTGAAGCGCAATGCCGCAATGGCACTGTTTCATCCTTTCGATCTCCTTAACACATCTGTCCTCTCCGCTGGTTTTGTTACACTGTTGATTTTTTTCTGTGTTGCGCATCTTCTAAAGCCTACTGTTTGTTACAGTAACACCACACCACGAACAAGCCTGGCCAGCCAGAAGCTGGCACCACGCTGTGACCGCTGCCCATTTCTTTCTCAAGTTTGGTATTGCCATTGGTCAACCGGAGTTCCAGCATTACCACATGCGCTCATCAGTGCTTTTTCCTGCACTTTCCATCTATGTGCTCATGGCCACCTGGCTGGCTAATGTGAATTTGACACTTTGTGCTTAGCATTTTTCAACCTAAGTATGCTGTGTAGTAAAGTGGTATAGGGCAAAAATACTGCCATTGGCTTTGGGAATTGATTCTGATATGGTTGCTTCACCCTAAAGATTCATTGCTTGCTTTAACACAAGGGACTAGATATGAGGTGTGTTGAGAGAGACATTTCTACAAAGTAGAGCACTATTGAAGGATCTGCTAGGCAGCGTGTAAAGTGAGGGTCTTTTGTTCCACAGTACTTCCAAACCAAAACTACGTGTGGTTTTCCAGTGCTTCATGAAGGGGCTGCATCATCATTGGCAGCTGTGTGCATGTTCGTGCGTTCAGCTTGGACATTTGCCAGAGTCGCTGATGTCTGCCAAGCAGCGGATTTGTTCTGAAGGAGGGAGGGTGTCACGGAGGCTGGCTGACGTGCGGCAGCAGCGCGGTGCCGAGCGAGACTGCCACGCAGGGAGTGTCTACATGATGATAGGGCCATCTGCGATCGCCTATAGACGCCGTGCAGCCAAACTGAAGGGCTCCTTCCTTACCGATAAGACCTCGCCCTGATTTTAACAGCAGTGTTGCTTTAGATAGCCTGTATGTGACTGAGGAGGCTATCGTGCACCCATATTAAGCATTGATTACTGCGCTAAAGGTCACAAGACTCGAGTCGTGAAATTTAATGGTATTGAAATGATTAAAAGAATGAGAAAAGCATAAATTTGTGTCTTTCTCTTCCGCTCTTTCAGACTTTGGATCTTTCTTTGACCTGGAGAATGACCTTCCGGATGAGCTCATCCCCAACGGCAGTGACCTCGGCCTGATGAGCATGTCGTCCAACGGTGGTGGTGGACTGGGTGGCATGGTTCCGGACGCAGCCTCTAAGCACAAGCAGCTGTCAGAGCTCCTGCGGGCAGGGAGCAGCTCCAGCCTGGGCCCGAGCCTCGGCTCTAGCAGCCCCCAACCAGGAATGGGCGTGCAGCTGGGTGCACTGGGCAAGAGCCCCCTTGGCCAGGCTTCACCCAGCCACCCTTCCCAGGCCCAGAAGCAGGCACCTGCTGCCCCACCAGGCAGCCAGGGTAACGGTGGCTTGGGGCTCACAGCCTTCAACCAAGCCATGATGAACAGCGGCCAGAGCCACGGCGTCTTGGGCCAAGGTGCGCAGCCCCCGCAAGGGCCCCTGATGAACGGTAGCCTGGGTGGAGCTGGCCGCGGCCGGGCGACGCCAGGCCTGCAGTACCAAGGCCCGGTCGGAGGTGGGGCCGGCGTCAGCGGCGCGGGCAGTGCGCTGGCGGAGACTCTCACCCAGGGGGCACCGCAGATGGGGGTGCATTCAACCATCAACGCTCAGCCTGCTGGAAACATGAACAAGGTGAGTCCGGCCGATGGCTTCCGGTGCCATAGAGCTCGTGTGAGCCTGAGTGGCTACTCACTCAGTCCCGAATAGCTGGGCACTGCTGGGGGAAAGCCTCGACGGCCATGTTGTCTTTGTTAGTCAAGACAGGGTGCCTCCCCCAGGTTGACATTGACACCTTTGTGGCGTTTGTTGCTATGATTTGAGGCTAACAGTTTAGCTTTAGCTTGAATCTTGCTGAAAGGCTGATCTGGGGTTAGATTCTGGGTGTGGCGTGCTTATTAGCGTTTTCCTTCCTGTCGGGCAGCTGCAAGTCAGTGGCGTAGGCAGGTCAGAGTGCCGGTGGCATACAGACGCGAGGTCCCAGTCTCAGCTGCTTGTCACAGAGTCTCTGGCGGTGTTGTTGGCTGTGCCGCAGAGCCGTCCTGGCACTTTGACAGGTGTGGTTTCTTCTTCGAAACCAATGGGAAACCAGCTTGCCGTCTTCTGCTGAGCTTGAAATGGGGCGAAACCCACATGAAAGCAAAGAGCGGCCCTGGTGTTGCTGCCGCGTCTCTGCACCCCAGTCTGGTTTCGGGGTGTCAGGCTCCCGGCACATTTGGCCCGCGCTTTGCCTTGCTGGTCTCTGCTCTTCGGCCCTCCTGGGCAAACATGCTGTATGTGCTCGTGGCCCTGGAGAGCGCGGACTCACCTTATACGTAAGCGATACGGTAAGCTTAATGAGGTAGCTGGGTGAGAGTCTGGGTTCGGGGGTGTTGTACGGTGCTCTCCCTTAAGTGCTTTGGCCCGGAGGCGAGCTAACAGCACGTGCGGGTGGTGGCCACGCTTGGAGTTCGGCACTGGCTGTTGTGGTTTATATCAGTTTGACTCTCGACCGGAAGCAGCGGTAAAGTCACGCAGCTATGGAGTTAAATAAGGTAGCAGTCACAGCAGCAGTTGGTGCCAACATTTGAAACGAGCGTGGAAAAGCCAGAAGGCACCATGAATGCCCCCCCCCCCCAAATCTGTTTTTGCCCCCTCTAAGGCGGATCTCTGCTATTAAGAAGAACGCCGTAAATCACTTGAAGTGGTTTTTGTGTTGGTGGCGGAGGGGGCAGTGAGGCTGTCTGAATAGGAGCTCCCCCCCCCAACCCCCTTGTCTGCCGGCTGAGTCTACAGCCATCATTGTTGGGGGGTGGGGGCCAGGGGAGTCTGAGGGGGCTGCACAGCAGAGGCGCTCAGCTGTGTGGAAAAGCTCATCTTCTGCTCTCAGCTGGGCCCTTCATCCCAGCGGCTGCTGAGCTGTCACCCGCAGTGTGCGCATGCCGCTTGCGACCGGCCACACGCTGCAGTGTGGCTGCATGTCGGCTCACCCAGCCTGCTGCTGCTGTGCTATATGGAAGGGAAGGATTTGTATCCATTTATATTTCACGTTTTAAAGCAAAACAGAAGCACAATTAATTCTCGATGCATGACGTCTCCATCGATAATTGTGTGTCACTCTGGCGTGTGGTGGTCTGTCCAAGACAGAAGCTTTTTAATGCAACGCGGAAGCTGAGGGTGAGGATTAAAAATAAAACTGGTTTCTGCTCTGCTGGGGGACTGTTCCTGGAACAGCGGCTTCTCCCTGTACACGTGGTTGGAATAGCGGCTGTCTCCGGGAGTCGTGCGTGCAGCACCTCTGTGTTCCATCTTGGCCCTTTATAGCGAAAGCACTCAAACAGGTTGGTTGCTGTCGAGGCCGCTGTGCCTGCTACTGAAATGTATATTCAGCGTTTTCATCTGAAGTAGTCATGCTATTACTGTGGAAATGTGGACTGCCAGACATCATGGGACACTCCTCTACCTATTGGCGGATGGGATTCATCACGTAAGATCTATCTAGAGACTAGAGACAAACGTTGCTGTGAAATGGCATCATAAATTTAAGGTCATCGTAAATGTGGATTTTAGTTTTTCCATCATGTCTAGACTAAAAACTGCTGTGCTAGTCAAGACTTCAAAGTACGGGAAACGGTCTAATATTTCTGCCCCCCCCGCTCGCCATGTTTATGTCACCGTGGCGTCTGACACATCCATTTTGGAGAGATTACTGCTGTACTGACTGCTGCGGTATGTTGCATCTGGACCATTCCAGCTGAGTGTGCATACATTCTCATGATGTCTTCACATCTGGTGCCAGCGGCTGATGTGGCCCCTTCCTTGGGCCCGCCTTCTCACCCTCGTTTGCAGGCCTATTCGCAGGCTGTGCTGCTGCTGATAGGCCCATATTGGTCCATAGTGTCTCGGTATCTTCATAAAGAAAGGCATTGCCACCAATGGCTCTTTTCTTCTCTCATCAGATGGGCCTTGGAGGGAACAGTGCGCCCTTCGGGCAGCCCTATGGACAGAGCACAGGACAGCAGCTTGGGGGCGCAGGGGTCACCGGTGTTGGCACCCAGCTCCAGACCAAGTCCCCGCTCCCTAACAGCCTGTCCCCCTTTCCGGCTGACCTCAAGGGTGCCGCCAATGTGGCAAACCTGGTGAGACCTGCCTCCCAGTCCAGCAGATGGGGACCTCAGGGACAGGGCTTCAGATATTAAGTTTTTTTTACCACAGTATCTTATGATGATTGAATGAGGTTTGCATGCCCATGACCAGAATGTCCAGCTTTGAACGCATGGGCACTGTTTTGGTGACTGTGAGAAGCATAATTTCTGATGAGATGCTTGTTCCTCTTGCTGTGGCTGTAGCCCCAGCAACAGGTTCCCCCCGCCGGCATGGTGGCAGGCCCCTCGGCCGACCCGGAGAAGCGCAAGCTGATCCAGCAGCAGCTGGTGCTCCTGCTGCACGCCCACAAGTGCCAGCGGCGCGAGCAGGCCAACGGGGAGGTGCGGGCGTGCTCCCTGCCCCACTGCCGCACCATGAAGAACGTGCTGAACCACATGACCCACTGCCAGGCCGGCAAGTCTTGCCAGGGTGAGTGTGGCCCGGCGCTGTGCTGCACTTCCGCTTCCATTCGGGTGGCAGGAGGATTCGTTTACCTTTGGCTCGCGCGCTCCAGTGCCCACACTGCAGTGCCAGGTCTGCTTCTTACACCTAAGTTTTCTCTTTCTGCCTCTGCAGTGGCGCACTGTACCTCCTCTAGACAGATCATCTCGCACTGGAAGAACTGCACACGGCACGACTGTCCAGTTTGCCTGCCGCTTAAGAACGCGAGTGACAAACGGAGCCAGCAGCGTGAGTCGTCCTACCCTACCCTACCCCCACCCTGCAGTCCTATGCTGATGTGCTTTCTTCCTCGCTTCACATTTCAGTGGTAGTTTAACAGACCTGCACATGTAAATCTAGGATTCTTTACCGCAGAATAAAACGTACCAAGTGTTTGGTTATTTAGTGTAACAGCACCGAGAGCAGCGCCCTCTGCAGGGTATGAACTCTCCAGTAGAAGTAAAAGTATAAGGTCAAGGGAATTCCAGTGAGGCTGGTAATCTGAGAGCCTGGAGGAGAGGCTCTGGGCTCTGGTGGTAGGCGGAGTTTCTGAAGCTTTGGCCTTGTCATTGGCCAGTGCTCTGGTGACTCCGTCATCATCCTGCAGCAGCTGGGAAACATTTTTTATTTGACAGTTGAGCAGGGTCTCGTTTTGTCTGCAGTGCCGGTGGATAGCTTTCATGCACGGCTTGTTCTTAACGGGCTCCTGTTCCTCAGCATGACTAGGGGCTCTGATGTAAAAACCGGGGCTGGATCGTGAGAGGCCTTCTCATGAACTCTGGTCACATCGCTTATCTGCTGTTACATTGCGATGTTCGCAGCCATGCTAGGTTCTCCCGGGACGGGCCTGCAGAACTCCATCGGCCCAGTGGGCCCAGGCCAGCCCAGCGCCCCCACCATGAGTGGCTCCACGCCCATTGACCCCAGTTCAATGCAGAGAGCATATGCCGCATTGGGCCTGCCCTACAGCAACCAGCCGCCGGCACAGTCGCAGCCGCAGGCATCTGGCCAGCAGTCTGCACAGGTGCAGCAGCAACAGCACCAGCAGATGCGATCCATCAGTGCCATGGGTAAGTGGCCAGCCTGCTCCACTTCATTTTGAGTATAATATTTCACCTATGGCCTATGCTCAGTCGCCCCCACCTGTGGCACTTAATGGGCGCCTCTATCCTAGGCACCAGTCAGATGACCCTGGGAGGTGGGGACTCGGAACACTCAGATGCCGGCCTGCCCCCGTCACTTAGCAATCCCTCGTGAGTTTACCAGCACCCCACCACAGTGCGGCCTTTCCTCTGTGATCCGGTCCTTCACACCGCGGCTTTTCACCTCTAAACTGAAGACAGAAATGTCCTAAGTAGATATTCTTATTTCTCTGACCCTTCCTTCGCCTTCCAGTCAGCTGGTTCCAGATGGATCAGGTGTCGGCAACATGGGGAACCTGCCCACCGCGGCACCGCTATCAGCCACGGGCATGAGGAAGTCATGGCATGAGCACGTCACTCAGGATCTACGCAACCACTTGGTGCACAAACTGTGAGTCTCGAGTCTTCCGAGCCCTCCTGCAATTTGATGGTACAGTCTGGCACTAACTCCATTATGATTCTCCTCTCTAGTGTTCAAGCCATCTTCCCTACCCCGGACCCGGCAGCCCTAAAAGACCGGCGGATGGAGAACTTGGTGGCCTACGCTCGCAAAGTGGAGGGCGACATGTACGAGACGGCCAACAGCAGGGTAGGCCTTACTCAGCCTGTCAGTATCAGCCAAGGCTGTGAGTCCTCGCACCCGTGCCTTGCTGGACTTGGCTATCTGCTTCTGTATCGGGTTCTCTGGTCTTGCCGTGAGTGGCTTTTTCTTCTTTCTGTTTCCCTGTTGCCGCTCGCAGGATGAATATTACCACTTTCTGGCAGAGAAGATTTATAAGATCCAGAAGGAGCT
>JAODUD010000045.1:10766435-10781040 GCA_026784285.1 Stomatorhinus walkeri
CCCCCCCCCCCCCCCCCCCCCCCCCCCCCCCCCCCCCCCCCCCCCCCCCCCCCTGCAAGCCCTGATCACAGAGGAGTATGAGTAGTGCAAACCACCTTGCCCCCTACTCCGTAGCTGCTGTGACACAGGGTGACATGAATGACACTCAGCTGTGCCACAAACACCTAACACTAGGGATGTGAGCAGCGTGTCACCTACACTCTCAGAAAAAAAGGGCACGGCCCTGGCACGGTTTTTACCTCAAGGTACAAAACATTAAAGTCACCCAATGTTATGGGAATGTTCCCCATACGTACCTTTAATTACAGCTAAGGGTATAACAGGGAGGACCTCAAAGGTACATATTGGTAGTGTTTTAATTGACAGTGTATATATTCATTAAGGATTTGGGGAGTATTCCTAAAGGCAAGAGCTGAATGTAAGATGAGAATCTTTAAGTTGTGCAATCCGAGTAAATAAGTGACATTTATTCAGCAGACATGTATGCAAAGCAACACGCGATTGAGAAAGCAGGATCAGACGGTCCTTGGAGCAATCCGGGCTAAGGGCCTTGCTCTAGGGCCCAGCTGCGATATCACTGATCACAGGTGCAGCTAACTAACTAACCTGCAGAGCCAGAATTACACGAGAAGCCCCTCCCCCTTGCCCGGCACGCGGGGGCGGCGCCCACCTTCGTTGACGAACTTGACGTTCTCCTCGTGCGCCGCCGTGAAGCCCTCGTGCTGCTGCGCCACCGCGCGGAGTTGCCGCTTCCCGTTCAGGGGCTGGAACAGCAGCATCGGTGGCGGGGAGCTGCGGCACGCGGGAGGTGAAGGGGCAAAACTGTGACTGTACATTACGTATAACAAATGTTATGTCCTGAGCATTATTAAGATTAACTGCAACAGATATATCTGAAAGCCAGAATGGCTTCTTGTATTTCATATAGAATTATTATAATTTATGTAGAAGCTGTTCAGAAGTCCATTAACCATTTGTCTTACGTTTGCTTATATACACAAAGCTAGCTAAGTTTGATGCATCTTTATATGAAACCTTAAGCCCGCATGAAATTCGCCGTGGTCGCTATACTGCGGACAGAAAACCTGATTGGTTAAACACTTCGGGTTATAAAATTACTGCAGGTGAATTCAATACACAATAAATTTAAATCTGATGGTTTAATCTTCCGCACCACAGCAATTTAAAATCGATGATATAGCTACACGAGCAGAACAATGCAGTTAGTTAACGACGTTAGTAGAATATATATAAAGCACGTGATAGATTAGTGAATACCACGGCTTTAACTAAAACTTTGTTGTAGGTACGTTATTATGTGTCTAGTATCCATGCGAATGAATTTTAACCATGTGATCTATCCCAAAATACGGCGAGTTAACTAGTTACGTGGGCATGGCCAGTAAGACGTCTACCGACCAAGCACAATTTACTGTGCCCGTAACCTTCACTATACAAGGTCACCCTCGCTGGATTTCAAGACCTTGCAAAAAGGCCGAAAACGTCCCGTCACCGGGTTTTTAGGAAATCTCTCCGGGATCGTGCTATACTTTCCACGCGAAACTCCGCTGCTATGCAATAGCAAGACATGTGACTTCGGGGTCAAGATCGACACTGTCACAGGCGCAGTGGGGGTGTAAGATCGCTTTAATCTCCAACCCAAAGCGGCACGTCTGCTGTCCGCACGTCGAGGGCACTTACTTTGTCAAAGCCCAAGCGCCTGATTTGATCTTCGCCTCGCTGAGTTTGCTGTCGATCTGCTGCGTGGGACCTGTGTGCGTTTGCAGAGGAATACAGCGGATCGCATGTGTTTTGTCACCCTGCGCGCGGGCAGTTACAATCCTCACGCAGGTGGACAGTTAATAGGTAGTTTTTTTCTGCTGTTAAGTAATAACAAGCAATACAGTTTCATAAAGGTGACAAAGACATACCTGTTCTTCGCTGCGTAACAAGTTTGCTGGGACCTCTGGTTATCGTGTACATCATGCGCTTTACGATGTACCCCGGCACTGGCCAATATCACACAGGAGGGTACGAAATTCCAACTGATCAAAATCAGAACCGCAAAACGATCAGATGGGGAGAAAAGAAACACTAATTCAATTAAAAAGTCGAAACGGTTATAAAAGACTCCCCTCTGTCTATTTCTTCTACAGTCATTCAAAATGACGAAAAAATCGTAACGGGTTGTAAACACCTTTCAATTAAAATGCAGCAGCACCACAATAAAAAACGATCCGTATGTTAAACTTAAGTCATCAGCAACAGCAGATCAGACTCCCTCTGTCGTGAAGCCGAAGTAGCACCGTCCGTCCGGATTAACTTCCGTCGTAAATTAATCATGCAGATTTGCCGTGTAAACCTGCATGCCACACAGGTCCGTCCCTGGACGATCGGTGCTAAGGTGTAACTTTGGGTGCTGTGGAAGTTATAGTGTAACGGGAGCGCAGTCGGGCCCCGCAGGCACTTCGCCGCTGACGCGCGCACACACCTCCGTACGCTTAAAGGGGAAACGGCGGCCGGCGGACCCGCTGCACTTTCGCCTGCAGACCCCCGCCAGCCTGCGCTCAGGTGCCTCCTGGGCCACTTTATCACTACCAATCAGTATTATTAACCACGGGCACAGTTTCACTTTCATTAACTTGCCCTCGATATGAAATCGAAAAAAAAATCTGTAAGAGAATCTAGCGAGTCCCCGCTAAATTGCGTAAAAGTAGGTGACCTTATGTTTGTATTGCGAAAAAAGAGGAGACGGGGGCAGGGCACGTTGCGGGGCGTCAAAGCAACGCGAATAAGCACAATAAGCAAACAGGCAGTAGAAACATGTCACGATTAAACAAGCGAAATCCCGGACATTTCAGGCGTTTCTAGATCCCAGAAAAAGAGGATGTATGGCCACCATTTACTACACAGCAGAAGATAGGGAGGGCGTAAGGAAAGAACCTTCGGGCTAATTCTTAGCTTGCTTGATGATATTTAACCAGAACAGCAGAACTCAGTCACCCGACGCGGCGGCTGCGGTTCTCGGTTATTGCGTACTGATTTCTGTAACACAGTGCTTAGTTGTTTCTTTAATGAAATACCAACAATGGCACTATTGAGTGGTTACATTAGCTGTTGTTATTTAGGTTCCTTAATAAGCCCCAAACGAATGGACAATAATTTGACAGTGATTTAAAATCCAATTTGTACTGAGGTTACAAACTCCCCGAAATTGCGTTTTTTGCCCTTATCAACATGTGAACACATGCATGGAGCGGAAGGTTTTCACACTAAGACTATCAAACATTACGCATTTTTTGGGGGGAAAAAATCATGCTTTCCTTCCCCTGTCTAACTAAAATACAACATAGATTCATTAATAATGCACTGTCGGTGTCAATCTTTTAGTAAATTTACAATTATGGTCTATGGCTTCTTAAGGGATTTGTTCTACCCTCAAGTCCTACTCGTAAGATGCGATCATAGAGCTGGAAAATCGTAGTTACGACACGACGAGTGTTCAACCAAAATGGAAGCGATAAGAGGTACTTTTTATTTTGCTGTATTTTTCATTCCTCCAACGCCAAAACAGATTTGAAGCGTTAACTGAACTTTTCACAGTTGCAGGTGGTCTAGCTAGTTGACCAGTTACATATCAAATATTGAGACAAAAATCTTTTGTTCCCCCAGGACATCATTTAATAACTAATCTTCAACATTCAAAGCGATTCAGAGTTTTGCAGTGTCACGCTGCACAATTTTTTTTACTCTCAAAATAAATTGCCTTTCACATTGAAGATATCCACAGCCTCCGCCATGGTTGTTGTAAATCCCCACTGGACTTTGTAGACTTTCAAATGCTCTCTATCCGTATTCACGACCTTTCCGACCCGACTTGAATGCAGGGTTAAATATTTGTAGTATGTTACAAGATGTGATGTCACTAGAGCCTTGTACTTTCAAAGAGATGTCGGGATTTTATCAGCGGCGTTTAGTCGTGGTCAGTGTTCACTTAATTCAATAGCAAGGTGTACAGGAAACAGTCAAACATATAATTTTTAAAAAGGTTATTTAATATTAAGAATAGTTTAAAACATACCCTGTTTAAGACACATTTCACCAAAAACCATACATTTTTTTAAGTGCATTCCAAATGTTTATTTTTCCTGCAGTCTGCAGTCAGCTGAGAAGTAGGACTTTCCATTTGTGAAATGCACAGTATGTGTTAGGCTGGCTTAGGGGAGACTGGTGGGCATTTTTTCCAGCACACACAGGGTCCCTGAAGAAGCCTGAGGAATTTCTTACACTTATTGCTGCAGGCTTTTATTTCCTGAATCCTGATGTAAGGTAGGAGCCTCTTTTAACAGCACCTTAGTCTCATTTTCTGTGTATTTGCAGTTATGGTGGAGCACCTGCGCTGGGACTAATGGAGGTGATGAAGTGTGAGCCTGAGCGTCTCAGGCCGCAGAGTTTTAGCCAAAAGGCCAGGTTGTGTGGGCCTGTAATCCTGATGTGGGGGAAGAAGTGTGTGTGAGAGGCAGAGCATTCTGGGTAATGTGTGTTTGTATGTGTGTGTGTGTGAGGCAGAGCATTCTGGGTAATGTATGCCTGTGGATGTTAACCCCTCCCCCCACTCTCGTATCGTGTGCCGGGCCTCATCCTCCCACCGTCGCATGCTGATCTTCAGTAGGCAGCTTCACAGTCCTCCCTGAGGCTGTCAGTGAGGTAGCTGATCTTCAGCACGTCCTGGTAGTACTGCTTCTCCACGGCTGTGTTGACGGTCCAGCCAATGAGCTCCACTCCGCGCTCGGCCCAGTACTTCACGTAGTCCCTGAGGGCAGAGGCGAGGAGGAATGTGGGCGGAGTCACGTCAGGTCATGATGTCACGTCTACGATTCATCAAAGAGGTTCAGCGCAACAGCACAAGCCTCCCTCTGATATTAATAAGCAGCTGCCTGGGTCACAATCACAGGGCTGTGGGAATGAATAATTGGTGCCGTTCTGGGTGTACTAGGTACACAAAGTGGTTAAGGTCACACACCTGCTGCAGCCCTGAGTGTGTTTACTGGGATAGTTCGGGATTCTTAATTAAAGGCTGCTGCTTTGGACAAAAGCAACTGTCAGGGTTCGGAGTGAGGGATGGGCTGTAATACCAGAAACAGTGGGTAGGATGGGTTAGCTTGTGGTGTGAGCACAAGCATGAGTGTGAGAGCGAGTATGAGTACAAGTATGAGTACAAGTGTGAGTGTAAGAGCGAGTATGAGTACAAGCGTGAATGTGAGAGCGAGTATGAGTACAAGCGTGAATGTGAGAGCGAGTATGAGTACAAGTATGAGTGTAAGAGCGAGTATGAGTACAAGCGTGAATGTGAGAGCGAGTATGAGTACAAGCGTAGCGTGAATGTGAGAGCGAGTATGAGTACAAGCGTGAATGTGAGAGCAGGTATGAGTACAAGTGTGAGTGTAAGAGCGAGTATGAGTACAAGTGTGAGTGTAAGAGCGAGTATGAGTACAAGCGTGAATGTGAGAGCGAGTATGAGTACAAGTATGAGCATAAGCGTGAATGTGAGAGCGATTGTGAATATGAGTGTGAGCTTTAGCATGAGTGTGAGTGCAAGCCTGAATGTGCGCACGCACGGGGAGATGACACTCCGGTGCACCAGGAAGGCTGACACGCCACAGAGGTCCCACAGCAGGTGATGGTGGGCCCAGTCCAGCAGCACGTCCAGCAGCTGCAGCCAGTGGTGCTTCCACAATGCGGAGAAGCGTGGTGTGCCGTCCTCCTGCCGGCTCAGTCTCCATGGCCTGTGGGTCAGTGCCGTCACCACCTCCGGGTCGGCCTGCCGCATCTGGGTCCGTAGGGGACATGTGGGTTCAGAATAACAGGAATGTCTGAAAACCAGCATACTGTGCCACTCCAGGGGAATAAGAAATGATTGTATATGATGACCTCATGCCTCAGAAGTGCCCCCCCCAATGACCATAACTTTACCTTGTAAATGACTTTGGGTTCAAAAGAGCATACAATGCTGCTGTTGTAGAGAACCGGGTTGGTTCTGTATATCTCTCTCAGGACAGCGACGGCCTGGAGTGAGGCGTGTGAGAAATGCAGTTTGTTAGTTGTTTCGTGGCGGTCAAAGCGTAACCTTAGTCATCAGCTTCATTATTGTCAGATCTGCTAGCTTTAGTCAAATCATTTAGGCGAAATCATTTGCGGCACACATTTATGGCAGGGGCGTGTGTGCCTGTCTTTGAAGCCCCTTGTTTGTCAACAGCTGCATTACACAGATGGTGACACAGGGCGGGGCACAGTGCATTGTGGGTAAGAATTCCTTTCACCGTCTGAGCAGCTGTGCCGCTTCACATATTTGCCGTTGTTCCTGCGACCCACTGGGGGAGTGGAGCTACTTTTGAGTCCCTAGTATGTCCAGAAAGGGGTGTGTCAACCTGAAAGGCGGCACTCCGACCTGGAGCGACACTGATGTGCTGGCACTGCTAGGCCATAGGCCTTGGTGCTTGCAGCTCCTACCTCATCAGGGTGACCTTTGACGTCAAAGAAGATAGTCAGCTGCTGCCTGATACATTCCTTAACGGCTTCCTGCAGAGTTGGGACCCTCTCTCCGTGGAATCGCTCCCTGGTTGTTTCCAAAAAACACACAAACATTTGTATTTTTTAGGGCTGTCAAAATTAACGAGTTAATGTGGATTAATCCATTATCATGTTTAATCTGATTAAAATTTTTTATGCAATTAACTTGCATAATGACTCAAAATCCCTGAAATGTCTCTGTCAACCCATTTCGGGCAGTTTTGGTACATTCCATTTGCCCTGGGAACTCATATTCCGAGTCGGATTCAGAAGTTTTGAAGCCCGAAGTGATGACGTGCGCGCTCCCGTTTCTCAGAGAACCTTAAATCTGAAAGTTGTCCGGCTAAGCAAAAAGTCTTGCTTTTTGATATGCGTCCATGATTTTGCACTTCTGTGGCAGATGGAATGCATCCGACTCGTGTTCATACATTCCCTTTTTTCTTGAGTCTGTTTGCTCATGCAAAATGAAATGCGATTAATATAGACTAAAAATGAATGATATTTAATCGTGATTAATCAAAATGAATACTTGTGATTAATCTGATTAAAAATTTTAATCGCTTGACAGCGCTAGTTTTTTTCTTTTCTGTGCCCCATGACTAACTTTAGCCAAGCTCCATTTATTCTGATTTAAACCCTTAAAACTCTTCACTCGCCTCTGGCAGCATCTATTAACAGGTGTCTCTATATAAGGTAATCATCTTTACAACAGCAAAACCAACATATTTGAAGAGAGTACATTTTAATTACTTGGCAGACCCTTTAATACAAAGCAACACATTTTTTGTGAAAATAGAGCCAGCCAATGTTGAAGCAATTGGGGTTAAGGGCCTTACTCAGGGGTCCAATGGTGACATCACTCTGCTGGCCCTGGGATTTGACCCAATGGCTCACTGCCCACTACAAATTTGCTAACATTCTTTTGTGCCAAAATCCTGTATTACAGGCTCATCGCTTTGCAGGGACATCTGCTCGCTTTATGTTAGATTTCTACATTCTTTCTGTCTCTATCACATTTAGCAGGAATATCATTGCACCCGCTCTGTTTCAGGAAATTTCCGTAGCTTACAGACTATTCAGACTGATCACGACAGCTGCAGCAAAGCTGGCAGTAGGATGGCTATGAAGCACATTCCCTCCTCTCTCCGCTCACCTGAGTCTGTGCTTGGCAGAGGCGTCCAGCCTGCTGACCTCAGAGAAGCGCAGCATGCTGAGCAGGCCTGAGCCGTTGGTGGTGCGGTCGACGGACTCGTCGTGCATCACCACAGGGACGCCATCGCCTGTGAACTCCAGGTCCAGCTCCACCCCGGTGGCGCCATTCAGACGGGCCTGGGGAGGTGCAAGGCAGACAGAGAGGTGAAGGCAAATGAGGAAAAATACAAATTCAGGAGACGCCATAACAAAATGGTCACGCGCTCCAAGGCAATTTCAAATTTCATGTGTCCTGTCTGCCAATATGTCTGCGTCAAACGGCTGCATGTATTCCCCTTCATCTCTGTTTTCCCTTCAGAACTAAAATGCGATGCTGCTCTACTCCTCCTTGTCCACTCTGAGCAGCCTGGACGCTCTATCTTCACCTCGCTTTTGACCGCAACTCCTGTCTCCCTGTTCACCCATGCTATGTGATGACCACTAGAGGGCGCACTTGTCCACTAGAGCCCATGGCCGTCACTCGTATCGCTGGGCGTCAGACAGTGTTGTGTCTTTTGGGTATGAGCTTAACGGCAGCAAGTGTCAGTGTCCTGCTGCTGAACCTGTGGGAAAGGTATTTAAGGTGAGCCATACGGTAACATCCGATCAGCTGTGAAAATAAATGTTAACATCTACCGTGAGAAACTTCACAGATCAGCAGATCTATCATCTTGCCTGACGGGGACCTCCTCTGGTCTGCAGCATCTTCAGTCGGCGCCGCGTGCCTTAAAGGCGCACCTTGTTCTCCTATGTAGCCTCTCCCACCAAGGCTACACTTATGAAGTGATTAATTGCAACTGCACACCAAAACCTTGCAGTTATTTGAATCCAAGTGATCTTCTTCCATGCGAATTTCAGGTTTTGGGCTGCGTTAGCCTGCATCTAGCTGTGAATAATAGCACCGAACCAGTACTAAGCGAAGGTGTGGGTGGACTCTAAATGCAGGAAAATGACGACCTGGTGCTAAGTTTTACACGGCAATTTGTGAACAAATGGAAAACTACAGTACCACGGTTTAAAAACCACAAGCCACAAATTAATCGTCGTAAATCTGGCGGTGTGCGATGCAGTGCTGTATATATAAGATAATGAGATTCTCTACTTTGTGTAGCAGAAGATGGACATTCTACACAATATCACAGCGATGGAGGGACAGAGATGACGATCACGACGGGCATTATTGTACTTTTGTGGAAACTGTCCACAGATCCATCTTCGAGATCTGGCTGTACCCTTGTCCTTCACTCACCTCCCGGATCGCTGCAAGGGTGTTCTCTGGAGCATCGTGTCCCGCTCCTCGGTGCGCCACCACTGACACGCCGCCGCTGCCGATTCTGGCCGGCCGCAGCACCTGCTTCGCTCTGTCAGCTGGAACTTGCGGGTAGCGGAAAATCACTAGGAAAACGTAGAGCGATGCGGTGAAGAGGGATGAGCAAACGCCGCTCCTGGATGCCAGCAGAGTCAGTATGAACACCACGGAGAAGCAGAACAGCTCGTCTCCGATCTGAAGCATATTTACAGCTGTGTGTGGTGGAAAGCCGCCGACTGCTTTTCGGCGCTCCCGGATCAGCAGCTCCCGGTACCGGCGTCCGGATCGACGCTGTGACGGAACCGGAGGCGGAGCACTGTGATTGGTCAGACGCTGGACGATCCGGAGTCAGTCCGCTCTGACACAGCGGCTGTATCCGAAATGACCGGTATGGGGCCGTATATTGTAGCAAAATTATTTGCGAATGTGTATGGAGAGTTGCGTGGCTGTAAAAAGTCTTATACCCTGACGGTGTTCCATACCTAAACCCTTAAAACCCTTAAAACCCTTAAAAGCTTGGGAGTGGGACCGTCCTAAGCCCTCAAAACCTCCGGGCATAGACAGATCTCCACACGCATTTGCAGATCTGATAGGCAGAAGCGTAGCAAGAATGACATGTAAAAAGACTGAGATCCGCCTGAGTTGTAACGAATGACTCGTTTGTATTTACAGCTCTTGGAGCAAAATATTTAGACTTTTCAGCCATTAATACCCCTGTACACATGTACAGACTTTTCCGCACATGTACGAATCTCCTTACACTTGCTAATCTCGTTTATATTCAGAATTTTTTTTTACAGGTTGACGAATTCCTGTACACATTAACATTCCTGTACACATTTGTAAATCTCAGTACGCATTTACAAATTCTTTTACAGTTTTACAAATCTGACTACACACACGCGGACTGAGATACAGTCACATAGCTCTCCACACACATTTGCAAATAATTTAGCTAAAGTAATAGCCTGTGGACTGACTTCTCATGCCCATGTATTAATACTTAATACTGTCTGCTTATTTAACAGGATGATACAGGATACACACACACACACACAGTTTTTAATTTTATTCTTTTTCCTCCTCGATCCTTGTTTATTCACATTCATACGTGTGTTAGTTCATACTCCCTTCCGATGGGGGGCGCTGGACCAGGAGTGTTGGGTAGAGCAATAATCCTGGGTTGGAAATTGGACGCGAAGCACTGTTTGCTTGAACGTGTGCTGTTTTTCTCTCCCAACACAGGTTAGTAAATATCTGGGTTTAATAGTCATATATACCCAGTGTCAGATGTAAATACAATCCTATTTATTATATCGCTTTATGAATCTGTTCCGAGTTGTGGTTTAAAACCAAAAATATATCTTTTTGTTCGGGAAATGCTAAGCGCTAGTTTGTAGTAACAAGTAATCGGGCTCTATAGAATATGGTTAGCTGGGCCTTTAAATAAGTGGGTTTATTCATGAATAACATGCAAACTTATATTTGTGTTTTTGTATGCCTCATTGGTTGTGCCGTCTGTAGTGCATGTGTTTTTTATCCTTTGTGAATGGGTCAATGCGAGAAAGAAACGCACCCCCACATCGGTCTGTATTTTAGGGGTGGTTATTGGCAAGGACCTCACCATAGATACGTATCACAACACATGGGTCACGATGCAATTATATCACGATATATTGTGATGCTATGCATATTGCGATATATTGGGATATTATACAGTTCACTGAAACTGTAAAAATGGAGCTGAAATGCAAGATGCTGTGTACGATCTGGGTGGTCGTAATGAATCACATTAATAATTCAGCCAAACAACATAACATAATTGAATTTTAACTTTGTCTTTGCATTTTAACACATTGAACTAGTGGACACCAAAAACGTCAATATAAAGTGCATAAGATTGAAAATAAGAAATTCAAGTGCCCAGTCAGTTATCTAAGGCTGGTGTGGTGCTTGTAGAGGACTGAGATGTAAACAAATTAAAAATAAAGTGCATATACACACAGACACGCTTTATCCTCTGTGAACAGCTTGGTGTAGGAGGAAAAACACTGTACATTTTATCTGTTTGTATAAAGAAAATAAGACTCAATATGATGTTAATGAACTGTAAACATACTGTAAACCAACTCAAATGTTATTTGCATGTGTCCACTATACTTTAAAAATGAATATGGATACAAACAACAACACGGATACAATGGTAGACCTACTTTGACTTATAATTTTTAAGGAATAGAATTTTATGAGGACGGTCTAGCATAAATGCATTCTGAGCTGTAATAATATCCCCTGCGGGAGAGAGAACTTGCTCAGAGGAGACACTAGTTCCTGGGGTACACAGGTATCCCTCTGCAATGTGTGACGAGAGAGGATACTGGCTCTGATGCGCTTTCCACCAGTCCAGTGGATTAATACTGAGAGACGGGAGCTTCCTCTCTGTGTCTTGCCATCTCCTTCTTTGCCAGGTCCTCTGCACTTTTCAATTTCTTTGCCGATCCTGTAGCAGAGTAGGACAACACAATAAATCAGTATCAGAAATGTCACAATAAAATATCAGTCTAAATACATTATTTGTTTACAGCATCAGGCACTGAGTGACTGACACCCTTTCATCACAGGTTGCTAGCCACTTGCAATTTTTTAAAGCCGACTTAACACATTTTTCAAACACATTTATGATGAAACATAATGGAAATTCTTTTTTTTCCAGTGACCTTTCAACTGTTATCAAACTAACCCGCATGTTTGACCAAGCATGTCAGCTAGAGAGCAGGAACGCCTGGATCTCTTCGATGGTACTGCAGAGATATCTTCTTGCCGAGGACCATGATTGCCGTCCATGTCATTTATATCAGTTTCTGTCTCTTCAGTCTCCACTCCTGTCTCACTTTGCTGCGAAACAGCTATGCATCAATATTAGCAATAGAGAATTAGCAAATACAAAATTAGTAAGTATAAAATCCAAATGCCAATTTAATTTAATTGAGCAGACTTGTCATATTTGTCTATCATTCACCAGTATTTATGATTTTTAAATATGATCTTAAATGGATGGAAATTTAAAATGTTTATAGAATATTAGTGTCCCTTCGCTCCTTGCAGCTTCTGCAATGATTCTAGTCTACGTGTCTTGGCGCTGGTCCTCTGTGAGGAAGGCAGGACCTTAAACCCTGGATCTACAGCCGAGGCCACAGTCTCTTGTTCGTCCAAGTACCTCTTGTTAAGATCCTGGCATATAGCAGATTTGATGTCCTTCGCAAAGTTGGAATCATTTGGGCTGTCTTGTAGATCATGGATCAGCTGGGCATGGAGTGGAGCTGAAACTGGTAGTGCTGGGAGCGGTTTCTTCCGACATGACGGGTGTAGCTACCTTCACGGGCTTCTTCAGCAGCCGCCACATCTGACTGGCTGAGTGTGCAGATCTCCTCTGGCTTCCTCGTTTTAGCTGAGCGGAGGGAGGCATGAATTGCTGCCTGCTGTTCTAAGAAGTCATGTGAGCATTCCACCTGGTAACATTGTCACCGAGCAATTTGCGTCGAGGCAAGTTCAGCATCGGGCGACTGATGGTAGCTTTAGCGCGCCGTGAAGCTGAATTCAATGTGTGAGCTAAGCATTTAAAATGTAGCATGTCGGCAAGCTGCGCTACAGTGGTCATGTTTGACGTGTTGTCTGTTGCCATGGCAGAGTCCTTGCTTTTTATGTCCCATTCCTCCACTGCCCCTTTCAACAGCTTGGCAATGTTACCGGCTATATGGCTCTCATGCATTGCCCTCATCTGCAAAACATGCGAAATGAGTTGCCAATCATTTGTGGTGCGACTTGATCGTAATATAAGATTCAATGGCTCGCGAAGTCCAGCAATCGCACATAAGAGAAGAGATTTTAACTTACTTTTTAACTTGCGTTACCTCCTCGTACATTCTGGGCACAGCTACCTGTGTAATGTTTGCGAGCTGGGATTGCATAGTGTGGCTCCAGGGTGTTGACCATGTACCCAAAGCCGGCGCTGTCTACCATGCTATAGGGGTGCAAATCCTGACAAATAAAATGCACTACCGATTCTGTAATTTTTTTAGTGTGAGACGAGGTGGATGGAAGTTTGACTTTATAGGTTGAAGGGGCCACTCTAATGACAACCCCTCGGTCTTCCATGTTTTGTGATTTCACTCTGCCAGAAATGCCAAGTGAAGCAAAGTACCTAGCCGTACAGCGACATCTACAGGAGTTGAGGTTGTAGCTGTAGGAAATCCCAAAACGTCTGGTTGTATTTTGCATGATTCTCCCTCTCGGAAATATTGATTTTTGGAGCTAGAAACCGATATAGTATATCATGAAAGGAAATATCGGGATATATCGACGGATCGATTTTTTTGCACAGCCCTACTATATAAATGTATTTTTCTCATTTGAACTGTGAACGTGTGTTGTTGATTACACCACAGGGTTATCTTTTCATGAGAATAATTGAAATTTAATGTTTACATATCTATAACAGTACTACAATATTTATATACTGTTGTGTAGATATATTGCATTTTCTTTTTTGTATTAAGCTATTAAGTTTGAGAAGTGAATGCGACATTGATCATGAGTAAATCCTGCACTGAAGCACTGTCGCTGTTTTTCTTTCCCAACACAGAAATATGTCACCTTGTTTCCTTTTCGTTTTCTGGAGTACACTGGCCTAGCCTTGCAGGTGGGTTAGTTACAGTTACCTAACAATCCCTTCAATTATCACTATGAAACAGGCAGGTCCGACTGTGTGTGCACTTCAAAGCTGTCAAAATATAATTTATTAAAGTCTATAGTGATGATAAATGACACGTGATGAAAACTGGAGAGAGGGAACATCAAACCCCGGGCAGATAGTTCCTTATATACACAGATGAATTAGATGACCAACATCAATGTTCCACCCTGCAACACAAAACAGCCCAGCAGGAGGCAGTGGTGGGCAGGCATGAAACACCTCCCCCCTTAAAGACGGGGGCCCTATAAGGACCTCTGTACAGGCAGAACATCATAAGTTGTGTTGGAATATCCCCAAAGAATGCAGGAAACTCAAAAAGCAGATGTTTCCACTGCTCACACTTCTGCTCAGGCAATTGGCAGAGGAGAGCCCTCAAACCGGCCAACATCTCGGAGTTCTGAAGGTGAGGCTGGAAAACGGAGTCGTCAGGAGCACAAACATCCTCCTCACGGCATGCTGCCGCTAGAGGTGGGCCATAAATCAATTTTATTGATTAATTTGAATTTACAGTTCAGGAGGATGTGTTTTTATGAAAATCGATTTTATTACTTATTTTACACGTTAGCGGCAAAAGCGGAACTAATGCGATGCACCGTTCTTCACGGGTAAATTAGCGCGGCACACCCAAACACTGTAGCGGATTCACAAACAACATGGCAATTAAATGGTTCGGGTTTGCACCGTCTGACACAGACCAAGCAAATTCTCATTGCAAAGTCTGTTTAAAAACTGTTGCAACCAAAGGAAGCAGCAGGACAAATTTATTCCAGCACCTAAAGCAG
>JAODUD010000045.1:10781140-10794011 GCA_026784285.1 Stomatorhinus walkeri
CAGCCGTCCCTGACAGGTTTTCGAACTGTGTGCCATATGATAAGAATGGGGCAGGGTGGAAGGCGGTAAACGCTGTCCCCTGACTTTGAGCTTAAGTATTACTTTGCAGATACCCAACACCTAACCTGACGTACAACCTCCTTACACACACACACGCGAGGTCAAATTTGAACCCCTATCTGTCTGAAAAATCTTCAGTATGCCAGAGATGGAAATAAATTGTGACAACGCCTTTACTACAGACTTGGTGGTAATAGCCCCCCAGGGGTATGCTGCTGGGTAGGGGCTACGCTGACACACAGCGGTCAATAGACAAACCCAGACTTCGAGGGATACAATGGACCCACACAGTCTACAACTAAGTATTCAAAAGGTTTGCCAACAGATGGTATCGGATACAAGGGGGCCGTTTTAATGACCTGATTCGGCTTTTCAGTTAATTGACAGGTTTGACAAGTCTTAATAAAATAGGCTACATCCCTTCTCAAGCAAGGTCAGCAATAGTGGCGCATTACCCACTGACCCCCTAGGTGACCAGACAGCTCACCATAAACAGTCTTTATAACAAGATCTCGAAATTTAACCGGCGCCACAACCTGATACACTGGACCAACTCTTCACCACTAAAAGGTAGCCATTCGCGCATTAGATCATTTTGCAAGAAATAACCGCGTGACTGGCTCACTAATATATTACCCAATCAAGGCTCGTTTTGGCTCGGCAATATAAAGGGAAACCAAACATGGATAAGGTTTAGCAAAATATAATTTATTAAAATCCATGGTTCTTAATATAGGGGCGGTTTCCCAGACAGAGATTAAAGCTAGTCCTAGATTTAAACAGCCTTTTAATGCAGACTAAAAGAAATCTGCTTTCTCAGTCAAGGTATAAAACAGTACAAGACTAAGCCTATTCCTGACTTAACTAAGCTTGTTTCCTGAAGGAAGATTAGGAATCTCCCAACAGGCAGGTTTAACTTCAGATTAATGTTTGCTGAAGAAGACACATGGATTACTTAGTACGTCAATGATGATCGACGAATAGCACCTGCTAGACAAATTCTTGTTGACAGAAGTGACCCACTACAATTTTTCGATGAAATCAATGTTCAAGATCGTTTTTGAATGCATAAAGTAAATGCTGTGATTTGAATGCATAAAGTAAATGATGAGATCATTTTGAAACTCAGTCTTTCATCTGTGACCCGAAGAGGACGGCCTGTTCTAGTTAGTCGGCAGATGCTTATAACTTTTTTGGTGTGAGGCACCTTTCACAGAGAACCTAGGGATGTATGTGAACTAACAGTGTGTAAAGTCGTTCACAGAGTATGCAAGGCCACTCGTGTATTGAGGAGACGGTACAAGTTCCTAGATACTGCAACCCAAGTTAATTACAAGGTACAATTCTATGAATATGGGAACTTTCCAAGAGTCACAGGCCGCATCGACGGAACCCATATTCCCATAAAACATCCCTTTACCCCAAATGCTGAGGAATGCAGGAATCGAAAGAACTGGTTTTCCATTAATGTCCAATGAAAGGTGCCACTCATGATTCCTGGATTACTGAATTTTCATTTTATGCTCCTCTAGATACTTCAACTTATGTTCATGAAATTCAGTAGCCAGCTATTCATGGATTGTGAGTCTTCTGTTCCTGTGAGCAGTGCTGGCAGACATCATAGCTTCTGAGGATGTGGAGGGCGAGGTGCCTTGCAGCTCCTCCGTTCAGTCCATTTGACTTTCACCTACACACAAGAACAGTTCATATGATCAAATGAACACAATAAATGACACAGTTATTGGATGAAAGGAGAGAGAGGCTAAATCAATGCATTAATATACTCAATTCAGGTGTGCGTGATCCCGTGTCTGAACTGTCTAGATGGTCATCATCTGGTATGTTCTCCAAAGGTTGTTGGTTCTCCACTATTCCTGTCAGTAATTCATCCAGCTGCTCCATGTCCTTATTTGCAGGTCCTCCACCAGTCTTAAACCTCTTTCTTCTGGCTTCTGCAACAGGCTTTTTTTTTACATTTATTTTTATATTCTTCCACAAAACCTGTATAAAATAACATGTAATAAGACCCCATTGGGATCACATCACAGTAACAGAAGTCGGGCCGCTAACAAGCTTACATAGTTTGCCATTCTTACCTGAAGGTGAATTGTCCTTGCAGATGTTTGTTCATTTGAATTGAACTCATTACTGATGAATTGCCCTGCAGTCCTTTCCTTTGATTCCACAGCAGATATGTGCCGTTTGTCTTCAATGATGGGATCTGGAGACTGTCGTTTTCAAAAGAGTTTTCTTAGGCTCAGTGCAATTTTTTGGCCGCTGTCTCTCTTCTGCTGCCAGTGGTATAGTTGGATTTTCTTCTCCAATTTCATAGAAATTTAAGCTATTTTGATTCCACTCCATGTTTTATAGGCAACCTCAGTTTGGTTATATCAGACTTAGCCCTGGTGGTTTTAAATTAATCCTGATTGCTTTAGTTCAAGACTCCATAGTCCAAGTGTTAGTAATCTCTGATTAGTCTGTGTGTCCGAAAGCGGTTTATTAGGAACTGATTAACAATTTTAGATTAAGGCCTATTCTTTGTGTAATTTAAACCCTGTCTGGGAAACCATCCCATAATGTTTAATCTGCCTGAATATAACCACAAGGAATACAACTGACTTTTCAGGTGTTTCGACCACAACCACAAAATGACCATTTTACTTCAAAAAGCAAAAAAAAATAAAACATAAAATAACAAAAATGGGTTTTTGTTGTAAGAAATATGAAAAAACAGCAACAAAAACAGATTTATTTTGGTTCTTTTTAATAAAAAAAATGAAATATTCAAAATAAAACAGAAATCTGGTACTCGTGGACATAGGCGAGGTTCTGTCTGGATGCCTGATTATGAGGCTCCCGTAAGTTTACCGTGTGTAATTTTTAAAAAAATGTCATCAGTATAATAGACAGTCTACATGGTCTAAAAACGTCTGGATGCTTGGCCTGCATTTCTTGTTGCCGGGGTGCGTGTATCGGAGCCGGTGTCCGAGGGGCTGAGGTGTCTTCGTGCTCCCTGGACAGACAGCTATGCGGAGTCCTGCGGGACCGAGCGGATGTGCTGAAGCAGCCGGTCGCAGTGGCTCGGATTGCGGTGTTTGTCCCGCACAGCCTCCACATTTTGTCGCAGAAGCGCAGGGTGGACGGTGCTAGCAGGCTTCAGTACCTCTGGGAGGACCAAAACAAAGCGGTGGGTCAGAGTTACCCGAACAGCCATACAAACGCCTTCCGGTCCTACAGCTACCTGTTCTGAGACTCCAGAAAACTATCCGAAACTCAGAGAAAAGTTTGAAGTAATGCAGTCAAGGGTTAGCAATTTGGCAATTGTCAGTCCCGGCCACCAGGTGGCAACGGAACGCTGTAAATCACATCAATACAAGCGGGTGAAGACAATACTTATGAAATTCTTTTTAAAAAAACACTATTAAATTTATAACTTTTGTCAAATTGTCCTGTTTGAGAATGAGTCATTCACAATGTGGGCACTAGATGGCACCAGTGCAGCATACAAATTGACACTCTTGCACAGGGAATTGTTTACAGAACAGCTGGGATCTGATTTCAGCTTCAGAGAGCAATAAACCACAAGCTCCATAGCTCAAGCGAAAGCTCAGTGTTGACACTCGCCACCGCCAAAAACAGCCAGCACTTTGAAAATGTCATCTTATACGCAAGCAATGCGTTTGTACGGCTGCACGAGTGTCAGGCTTTGATTGGCTGTTTACGGATGCCTCTGCAGCCAGCACGCAGGGAGAACAATGCTCACTTCTTCACTTGCGCTCACTTCTACATCATTTTCCCAAGCGCGGCCCCGTCAGAGACAATAGGTAGCTGTCATCGGTAAGGGAGGTGGGGTTGCAGATTGGATGGGTGAATTCGACAGTGGGGGAGAGCACTGACAGTCAGGCCATCCCAAAATCACAAGACCAAGTCCCTCAGAGGCATGTTTGAAATTCAATAACCATATAAGAACAGGTTAGGGAATAAAAGTAAAACTTTTTTTCGGGGGGGGGGGGGGAGAGATCTTCAAACAGCAACTCAGCAGAATGATGATGAGTTTCTCTGTGGTGCTGTGGGCAGTGAACTATGCACATACTCAGCACCAGCCATCCATCTGTGCTCTGTGATCTTATTACAGACACACACACAGATAGGCACACATACTTACACACAGACAGACAGACACGCACACAGACAGGCAGACACACACATAGACAGGCACACATACTTACAGAAAGACAAAAACTCACAAACAGACACACATACTTACACACACACAGACAGGCACACATTCACGTGCAGGGAAGCTTGCTCTGATCCATGAGTTACATCATTGAGGTGGTTAACTGTGCTGTACTATAAACCGGCAGGCATGGGGGGGGGGGTCTTGCTGACCACAACCGGAAAGGTTATTATTTCTGGACCACTTTCAAAAGAAGTCCCCCCCTCGTCCTCTCCGAAACACCCACTGCCCAGGGGAATTCATGGTATGGGAACTGCTTCCAGGCCTACCCGAGCCTGTAACGGTAATGCTTGAAGTGGGGGGGGGCAATATGCCAGCTACTGATCTCAACCCATCCCACTGCAGTCTGCTTGCTGCCTGACTGATGCACTGAGAGCATCTAAGCAGCCTGCGTTCCTGTACAGAACTTGAGTCAGAATCTCACCCCCCCGAACCCGGCGCCTGAGATGTGGGGGGGAGGAAGAGCCAGATAAGAAAGAGGGATTATCTGGAATGTGCAGGAGAGGGGCTCCATGTGGGTTTAATAAAAGCTAAGGGAAGGCCCCCCCACCTCTCCGCCACTGACCAGAGTGGCATTGCCTGAGCACAGCTTCCAGACACTGGCCACACCCCCACACCTCCCCAGAGGCCCAGCCTGACCAGCATCGTGTCCATCATCTCCTTGCCCCCCCAAGGTGATTAATTGGGTGGAAAAGGCGGATCAGTTGCCCAGTTTTGTATTACGCTGTCAAGGATGCTGGGGTGTTACACAAACACCTTCGGATGTGATCAAAGCTGACTATCCAGAGTGCTTGCCCATTCCGGAATCGACCGGAAAGTAGAGCCATCAATTCCGTTAATGATCACCACATCACCCCTCCCCTCATTGCCTCACCCAGGACTGCATCCTGCACGGCACCATCTGGGTCATCCAAATGGAGCAGCAGCTGCTGGAATAGCAGCTCTAGGTGAGGCTGGAAGGCCTGGGGATCGTACTCCCTCCCCAGGCAGGACAGCCAGCGGCCCAGGGCCCCAAGTGCCTCGGCACGCACCTCCTTGCTGCTGTCATCCAGGCGCTTCAGCAGCTCTATGGACACACAAGGCAGGTACTTGGTCAGGAACTGGACTGGGCCTGTTATTTGTGTCCATGACAAACTCAAGCCTGAATGACTGAGAGGTTCCAGGCCCTTTCGATTCATTAAAACCCACATCCTACTTTTTTATGACATAAGCAGGGCCTGGGGGGCGGCGTGTGGCTCGGCACGTTAGGCTTCTGTACCCATGATTGCCCTACTACTCTTATACCTCTCTGCATTCCCTGAATGCTCTTATGTTGCACTCCTGCTCCCTGAATGCTCTTATTATTTTTACTGTTAGAAGCTGTTGTGTAGCTCCTGCTCATATCCTGCTTATACTGTACCTGGGAGTCCTTTGGAAGCTCAGCAAAGCCTCACTTACATGCTGTCAAGGAGTCAACTAGGCGTATGTTTGCAGTGTGCGATTTGCCTCACGTTGCTTTGGACAAAAATGCCTGCTAAATATGTAAATGTAACTGTGTGTCTGTGTGTCTCAGAGAGAGTCAGATGGGAGTGGTGAAAAGAAAATTTCCCAGTGAGGATCTGTGAAGTAGGACCATCCCAGTCTATTGGACCGGACGCTGCCCCTTGTTGCGTTCTGATGGCCCTTTCATGGGTCAGCTTCAAAGGCTCGGTGACAAACACTCCCTGTCTGTGCTTCAGGGCATGTGTGTGTGCTGATGTTCCTGCCCTTCGCCTGTGTAGGGTACAACAATGAGCACTAATGGTAGAAAGTGGCTTTCTTTTGGGGACTGGGCACCATCCTCTCTCAAGACTATTGCTCTCTCTGGATTATTGCCTGTAATCCCAGGCTCATGCAGTGGAGTATCCAGTGCTCTCTCGGGGTTATTCCCTGTAATCCCAGGCCCATGTAGTGGAGTACCCAGTGCTCTCTTGGGATTATTCCTGGCGACCCCAATGACCCTCGTGACCCCAGGCCCACGTACCGGGGTAGATCTTGTTGAGGGCATCTGGGTGGAACTGCTTCCCAGCAAGCGTCAGTAGGGCACAGATGGAGCGGCAGGCCATCAGCCGGGAGAGTTGGGAGTCCTCGTCCAGGGCGGCCAGGATATGGGGCATCAGCTTGTCTTGCACACCGACCAGCTGCAAGAGAGGGACGATGCAGGGGGCCGTTTGAGCAGGGAGACCAGCGGCAACCAAACAAGCACGCGGCTGGCTATGTACTGGGAATCAGTCACACCACCACAGGAGCAGGAACGACATGAGATGCAGATGGGGCTTGTGACTGGACAGTCTCCACCAGTGCTGCTAATCCCATTAAGTGACTTGGGCCTTGACCGGCCCTGAACGTTTGCTCATGCAGCAGATTTGCGAGCGTGGGTGGATGGAACACACTGTTTCTGCAGAGCTGAAGCAGTCAGCCTCATGGGAGCCCAGGAGGGTCACGCCGATGCAGGCAGTGTGTGTCGGTGTTTGTGTCAGGGATGCACAGGAGCAGGGGAATATGGATGGCAGTCATAATAAAAATAGTGGTAGCAGTGATAATAATAGTAGCAGTGATATCAATGATTAGCATTATAGAGGTGGCAATGGTAGCTATGTTAGGAATTGCTACCATGTAAGGAAGGGGTCAGTTTCAATGGCGGCAAGACAAATGGGGGAGGGGGGGGGGGATTGTCAGAGAATGCCCCCCCACCACTGAGAGACCACACCCGCATCCTGATCTGTCGCCATGGTTACAGGCACAGAACCGGCCTCAGGCAAGAATGAGGCTGCGCCTCGGTCCACAGAGCAAAGACCTGGACAGAGACTGTTTTGTTCCAGCGGGATGCTGGTATGTATACTGTGTGCCAGCTGAGCTGCCCTGGCCCCACCCACACACACCTGCTGCGAGAATCACCCACTGCAGCACTGCAGGGCACCCTGGCAGCAAGAAATCATCAGAAAAGAACGAAGAAAACAGCTGACAGTGGGCCTTGGAGTCCTGTGCGTGTGGGTGTGTGTATGAGGCGGGTCTCACCTTGTGCCAGGTCAGCGCCCCTCCCTGGAGCAGGGCCAGCAGGCAGGTGAGCGCGGCACTGCGAATGGCAGCTGGCACTCGGCCCGCATGCCACACCAGGTTGGGCAGCAGTAGGTCCAGTAGGAAGGGCTCCAGGTGCTCGGAGAACTGCCTGCGGGGGAGATGGGAGCCGGGCCCGAGTCAGGCCAAGCGATGGCAGCGTGGCGGTTAAGGACGCATGGCCTAGCTGCGGACCCAGGAAGCACCCTGCCGGACCCACTGATTCATACCATCGAAGCGCTCGACTATGTCAATAGGGGAGGCTCTTAGGTTATCTGCTTAGTGTAAAGCAGCAGGAAGCTGGGAGGGAGCAAAAACGTGGATCTGTGGGTTGCCGAGGCCGGGGGAGGGAAAGGGATCATAAGGCACCTCTCATTACTCATTATCCTGCCTGGCGGAACCTTCCAGAACGGGATGTTACAGAGACTGATTTAATGAGGAGTGTTTGTAACGTGATAAATGAATCAGTGGGCCATTTTATAACATTACATGCACGGCACAGGATGGGTGGCAAAGAGCAGGTTTCCCACAGTAGGGCATCATCTGGATCCAGGCAGCTGCAGGTGCAGAGGCTGGGCATGGTGGGCGGGGCATCTGGAAGCGTTTTATCCCCCGTGTCGCACACTCTGTTCCGTACACACAGGCCTTTTCTGCTTCATTGATCACTGTGTTTCCCCGCGGCCTTTAATGTAATTCTTTACAGAACATTACACGTCTCAACAAGAAGTCGATGCAAAGTGTCTCCTGCTAGAACATTAATATTGAGCCACCACCAGAGGGAGACAGGTAGCCATGCTTTCAGCAGAACAATCCTCTCTCTGCCCTGCCCAGGTCTGTCTCACAGGAGCGCCCCCGCCTTCAAACTGGCTGAGCCCACCTGGACACTCACAGTGGACACAGACATTTACACACTGAGTCCATCAGGTGGCGCTATGGGGTAGGACCTAGACCTCATTGCCAGAAATTCAGCTTGCTGTGGTACCTGAGAGCCATGTACTTAACCTACTGTATCTGAGTGAGTAGTCTGTACAATAACCTCTTATGGTCTAAAGTACTCAAATACACCTAAAACATAGCATGTACACTGTCTTGCCCCTTCGCAGTAAAATACCGCAGCACTTTGTCAGCGTTTGGTGCTTTTGTGTGTGTGTGTGTGTGGTGGTGTGGGGGGGGGGTGGTATTTCTTCGCCTTGCATTATGCATTGCCCCTCTTACCTTTCATGTTTCCTTAAACAGCGCTGAGTCGACCCACATCAAACAGAGCGACAGCGCTACTTAAAGAGGCACACTTTCTGAACCTGTCTTCTTCCCGCCCTTGTACATAATTCACCTCCTGACAGAGGGATCATTATTTAGCCCTGGCCCAGGAACAAAGGCCTCGCAGACACCATCACTATTCCCTTCACCCCGCTATGTAGGCTGCCTTTACGAGCTGGGCCACAAACTTTGATGTGGGCTTTGCGGCACCTAGCCCACAGATGGCCACAAGGGGGCGATCTTTATCTCGACCCCCAACGTCGCTGAAGCATGGCAGTAAGTTGTGTCTGATACTGTTCGAATGAGATGATGCTCAGGGAAGCTATACTCCATCATCGTAGCTAATTTCTGCAGCATTTCCGCCGAAACCACGCCTCCATCACTGCGCTAACCACAGGAGCCGTACAGGCCAGGGCTTAGCGCCCCCACCCCCCCCCGCCAGACGGAGGCTCTGCTCTGACCTCGCCACAAGGCCACGCTGTCTTGTGGCGGGATGAGATCACGCCATCAGCGGGGGGCAAATCCCTCTAACATCTGCCAGCGCATCCAGCGGCTTCAGCTTGGGGCACGTGTGGCTGGAACTGCAGCCCGGTGTGGGGCGACCTGGGGCATCTGGCTGGGACTGGGAGCAACATCAGAGCTGCAGGGAGAGCCGGGTGCTCCCCAGGAACAGACTGCTACAGCTGACCAAATATAAAGCAGGAGCCGGTGACAAAGTAGCCATCTTAAACTAAGGGTGTGGGTTGGAGACCCAAGAACATGGGTGTCCATCTCTGGTACGCCGTCTGATTTTGAACCTCCGCGTGTAAATAGGTCGGTTCTGTCTGTGTCTCGCCGGGTGAAAATGCCCTCCTTAATCTTGATGCCTGAACTTTCAGCACTTTCCTCGCAGAAAGCCGGGCCCATATCCACGGTGTGTGCAGTAATGGGGGAAACTACTGTGTCGTCATCATGGGAATCCCCCGTTTATTTTGGGATGGTGGGGGGGGGGGGCTGGAAAAACAGCCGTGTTGGAAAGCAGACCCAAGACGTGCTGCAGCTTTCAGAAAGGAAAATAAGCGCAAGGATTTGGGACGACACCCCGCCCCTTCATAACACCTCGGCCTTCCCTATCGAGCCAGTGGAAAGCCATCGCGGGACACTGGAGTCCAGTCTCGCTGCATCTGTGTGTGTGTGTGTGTGTGTCTCCCTCTCTCTCTTTGAGCGTCGCTCATACCCCTGAGAGTCCAGCGTGTTGCTCGCGTCCAGCAGCAGTTTGGACAGCAGGATAAAGATTTGCAGCCTCATCTCAGGGTCTCTGCTGGACTGCAGACTGCTGTGCAGGACAGGCAAGAGCTGGGGGAGGAACTCACCAACCACCGGGCCTGAGACAGACGGACGGAGAGATAGAGACACACACACATACACACACATACAATTAATGTTTGACGAGATTCCAGCACGGGCAGAACAGAACAATGGAACATAAAACCATAACCAATCTCTAAGATTAAAAAGCTTTACAATCCCATTTAAATGTCCAAATTAAACAAATGTTCAAAAACCAGGACAGCTTAACTCCACCTGAACCAGCCTCCCCCACCCCCAGCTGAATTCCCAGCTGTCAAAAAAGGACTGACGACCGAGACGGAGGAAATACTGGAGGGGGGACGCAGATGGGCAGAGGACGTGGCAGCATGTGGGCATCATGGCATGGGAACACGCCGATCAAAACAGGACCAACCAGAAGAGCCAGCCGTCTGCCTCACAAAGGTATCCAAAAATGGTGGGGTGGGGGCATATGAGGCGTAAATATATGAGATAGGGGCGACAGCTCGGCATGTACAGCTCTGTGGGGAGAACATTTCTAAGTGGCGTTTTTGGGATGGCACCCAAGCGGAGGCCTTGGCTGGCTGGCTCGGAGATTGACCTCTGACCCCTTGGATCAGGCTTGTGGGCTCTAGGAGCGATTAGTCTTGACTGTGGGGTCCCACTCTGTCAAGAGCAGGCGGAAAGGTCATTTTTGATTGGCGGGGACCACGATAAGTGGGGATTTTCATTTTTCCTGAAATGAGAGTCTTAGAGCCCCCTCCCCTCGAACCCCAGCTGAGGGGGACTGAGGGGGGTCATAGAGCCAACTGAGATCAGCAGGGTCAACCCTAACACGACCCCCCGGCCCCCGCTCACCTGACTGCGTGGTGATGACCTCCAGCTGCAGTCTCTGAGTGGAATGGCGCGTCCAGGAGGGCTGGCTGTGGGACAGACCATCAAGGAGGGCCGCCATGTGCCGCCGGTACAGCTCCGCGGGGCTCGAGAGGGCCTGTGCTTGACACAGGCTGTGTATGCTGTGCTGGGCCTGGGAGGGCAGCGTTGGGTGGTGGGGAGAGGCAAGGCAGAGCGAGATGGGGGAGCATGCAGAACCTCAGGATTGTGTGCCCCCCCCCCCCAGGCCAGGCAGCTGTTTGATCCCACTGCTGTACCTGTACTGTACTGTCTTACTGCTCTGTAGTGACCTAAATTCAGAGATGGGGGGGTTGAATATGCATTTAGGCTAAATTCAGCAGGGAGCGTGCCCACTTAAAAGCAGCCCAGTGAGTCACCACGTACTGGGGCCACTGGAATCCGGAGCTCTTCCCTGGAAATGGGGCAAGAATCCCAGAGATGGTGTCTGTCAGGGGAGGCCGGTGTGCCCCCCCCTCCATGGACACAAGACGCAGCTACTAAAATGAAGGTCTGTGTTTAGGGAGATTTTCAGCCGGAAGCTTTAGGCCGTAGGCTGACCACACAGTGAACATCCTCATTACGACCACTAGGGGGCGCAGAGCTGGGGATACACGTCCCTTATACACCTGCCATTCCTCACTGCCTGTCACCCTCTAATCGGGGTGAAATTTCCACCTGCCGCTGACTAAGTGGGTAATTGTGCAGCTTGGTGCCCTCTGTGAACTGTAAGAGCCGCTACATTCTTCACCACTGTGCCAGCGGCCGTAACAAGAGGGGAGAGTGCGAACGGCGAGGGGCCACAAAAAGGCGTCAGGGAGAGGCTGGCTGTAAGTGGGGACTGTGGCACAGCTGACTGGGGGGGAGGGGTGGGGCTATATCCATGTCACAATCTGGAGGCAGGGTAAGGGGCGGGGCAAAGGGAGCTTACCTCACCGCACAGCTCCGGATTGGCCGTCAGGCTCTGCACGGAAACCAGCACCTGCAGCAGCTGCAGGCTGATGACGTCGCAGTCCCCGGCGCACGTGCTCAGTAGGGCCGTGACGCAGGCAAGCAGCTGATGCAAGTACGCAGGCTAGGAGGGAGGGGGAGATCCTGTTACACGCCCAACGGCCTCAACATACCTCATCCTCCTTCCCCCCTGGGGAATTTTCTCATTTAGTTTAGGGCTTCACCTACAACAATTATTTATGTTACATAAACAGGACAAAATGTGCGTTTCACACAGCAATGAAAGGCGCAACGGTCCCAGGTTTACAGGTGGAGGTAACCGTTTCCAGACCGTCACGGGATGCAGGGCCCCTTTCCTGTTTGCCATACCCCAGGCAGCGGGCGGGGGCAGTCATGGCCTCTAGGTGCTAGTGGGTTTGGGCGGAGGGTGCAATGGTGTGGGGGGGGGGCTGTTTTTATAGCCTTCCCCTTCTGTAGGAAAAACCTGACACATTAAAAGTATTAAAGTGTCCCCCGCAGGACCCTGGGCGTCCGGGCACCGCCTGTTTGGGAGGAATATGTGACGGAACAGCGGTGTTGGGCTGGGGGGTCTCAGGCAGCCTGTAAGGCCACATTTTAATGGTGCATAAGTGTGTGAAAGTGAGCATGACACCACACAGGTCTGCGCCCCCCCCAGGGCAGCCCCAGCACCCAACATGCCCCGTACACACACACACACACACACAGATGGCGTAGAGGACCTGGAAGATGAGGAGCCCAGTGGGATGATGAGAGAGAGGTGGCCCCCCACCCCCTATCAGAACCAGGTGAGCAGCCTGTGCCAGGACCCATCTGGCTCCTTGTTGCTCTCGTACAGAAGATGAAAGAAGGCAGATCCCCCCCCCCGCCCCCCACTCCTTGTTCTCGGCTGCCAGCGGCGTGCGACTTTAATCCCGCAGATGTGTGATCGCCGTCGCCATGGCAACAAGCAACACAGCAGCACGGAGCGCGCCATCACAGAGAGGACGCAACGGAGGACGGCTCGCGGAAGACGTGACGCTAACAGATTCCCTTTGATGTCAGCCGTCATGCTGACATCAGTTCAGCACC
>JAODUD010000045.1:10818847-10829788 GCA_026784285.1 Stomatorhinus walkeri
GGGTGGTCTCGGAGTCCTGGGGTAGCAGAGACTGAAAGGGTGGGTGACGTGACCAACATGCCCCTCCCTGGGGCGGCAGCACATCCATGCCCCAGGTCCAAAGACACCCACTGCGGGAGAAGGCTGTTGAAGGGGACGGATCCAGGCGCTTAGCCGGCCCTTATTTGCAAAGCAGCGCACTGTTCTGCACAGCTGGCTGCTTTTCCCCTGCCCGGCTCCATCGGGCCTGTCTGCTCCTTCAAACGGCAGCTTTGGCATAACCCAGTGCCTGACGCGTCCCCGGTGAGCGTATCGCGCCGCTCCGACGGAGAGGCAGTACCCCGGGCACTGAGCCGCGTTACAGCCGCGTGCATCGGCGGATCTGTGCATATCTGCTCCCTGCTTCGCCGAGGTCACTAAGAAACTGAGAGTTAGCTGTTAGCTCATTAGCCTGTCACCTCCAGAAGCTCCTTAAAAAGGCCGCCCACCCTCCCATACCCGGGGACCGGTGTCCGGCGACTCGGAGAGGCATGCCCTGCATTACCAGCCGCTCTGCCCCCCCACCCCAGCCGTCCCGCACCTGGGCATCCCCAAGGTGAGAACATTTATTGTGGATTGCACTGAGTTTGAGAAAAGCAGCAGGTGACTAGCTAGGCTAACAGCTACTGGCTTTGACATATGCTGCTCCTTTAGTTCAGGGAATGATGCATCCCCCCCTCCTGCCAGCAGACCGGGGTGAGGTCTGTTCATTAGGTGAGATCCGTCAGTCACTGGTGTGCAAAAGGGACGCCCCTATGTTTAACCTGACAGCTAACCTGCAGTAGGAAACGATAAATCACATCCCATTGCAAAAGTGAGCGTCGCCATTTCTGTTTTGGCTGGCATTGGGAGGTCAGGTCCATCAGGCACTCCAATTGGACAGCCACCTGTAATCAGGACCCCGTGGATTAATCTACAGAGGAAGACTGATACCACCAACAAGAGAGAGCGCTCTCACGGGGTCCCGTGGGCCCACCTCCCAGTGTGCGCCATTTCTTTACGTTTCACAAGCAGAGAGCCTTGGAAAGGCTGTATCCTGCATGTACCTGTCTGTGTGGCTTGGGGAGCTGTAGGTTAATGTTTAGCTTCAGAGTGGCATTTATCATCAGGTTAGCGTTTAGCATCAGGTTAGCATTTAACATCTGGTTTGCGTTTAGCGTCAGACTGGCGTTTAGCATCTGGTTTGCATATAGCCTCAGATTGGCGTTTAGCATCTGGTTTACGTTTAGCGTCAGACTGGCATTTAGCATCTGGTTTGCATTTAGCCTCAGATTGGCGTTTAGCATTAGGTTAGGATTTAGCATCTGGTTTGCATTTAGCGTCAGACTGGCGTTTAGCATATGGTTTGCTTATAGCCTGATTGGCGTTTAGCATCTGGTTAGCATTTAGCATCTGGTTTGCGTTTAGCGTCAGACTGGCGTTTAGCATCTGGTTTGCTTATAGCCTCAGATTGGCGTTTAGCATCAGGTTAGCATGTAGCCCCAGATTGGCATTTAGTCTCAAATGGTATCACACTGGCAGATCGCAGAGTCATCAATCATTTGAACTCATCAGTCATGGATGTGGATTGTGATTTGAATTTTGTTTTTTTAAAACCTTAAATTTCTTTAAACTTTCTGCAAAAACGAGCCACAAACGAGCTGCACTTCACATGGGTGTGTGTCCGTCTTTCTTAATCCGAATTCAGTGACTTGTGCACCTTGTTTAGAACTTGATCTTGCCTGGCGTGAGAGAATCGCCGTAACAATGCACAACCGGTTCTAGGAGACTCTGTGACCACGTGGCACTCTGTGGCGATCCACAAGGGGGCAGCGCGCTCTAGCTGGAGTCATTCAGTTTGCTGCTCTGGACCTCACCTCCAAACTCCATCAAACTCCAATTCTGTAGGATCCATGAGGGACTCAAGCCTCCGGTGGTCGCTCTGAGCACCAAATGGTGCAATGCCAGTAATACCACTGCGGTTCTGTCAGACTGATGGGACTGATGGTTATCCAGACCGCAGCAAGGCAGTGTCATGCCATACAGGGCCGTCCATGAACCCCACTGTGCACAACAGCTGTCCGTCCGGCGGTCTCACACAAGCTGGCCGGATCCTGCCTGCGGCCGTCACTTATGGTGACTCCGCTCACATGAACAGTGCAGAGCAAGGCATCCGACGCACGCGGTTTCACCAAGTGCCGTGTTCCGTTTGTCGTTCGCGGTAGCTATTTCAGGTTTTCCTGTCAGATAAAAGGACTCCCAGAAGTTTTATGGGAATGACCGAATTGGATGCTATGGTCATCTGATATGGTAAAGATGTGACGGACAGGGGTGGTCACGTGACAGGAAATCCCAAGGGAGAGGGTTTGATGAGTAAGAAAGGACTTATTTGTGAGGATGATCACAGTGTTTTCAGGGGGCTCAACAGTCAAATAACAGTGTTGACTGAGGGCCAAGACACATATACGAGCCGGCCCAGGGTATGGCCCCCCAATGCGGCGCCCCAAATGCGGCGCCCCCACATGGACAGGCTCCCTTGGCTCCATTCAGCTCCCTCCCCCAACGCGTTGTAACCGTGACCTACATTTCCTCCCCCAGCAACCGCATCAAGGGAAGACGTGGCATTTTTCTCACCTACTGTGCGGAAAAAAAAATAATAGGCTGCTTTTCTCCTCGGGATCCTGGCTCAGGCGGGTGTGTCTCAGGATCCGGGGCCTGGTTTTAAAAATGACGGTGACAGCCCCCCCTACCGTAACGGCGACATCATTAATAAGAATGAGAGGGAAGAAGGGCCAAGGCACAGGGGAGCCAGAAGAATAGGGTTAACCTTTAACAGATTATACTGCGTAATAAGCTATGGGCTGCGTTGGACCTTATGGCGCTAGATTGGTCCCCCTGAGCGGTACATCAGTCACCGTGGTAACTGACTGAAGTTAAGAGCGATAGCCTCAACCGGCTCGCTCAGGGAGCTTCAGCTGAAACACAAACAGGCTCTGAAGCAAGATGCTGCCGCTCTTTGCGTGATCAGCCAGCGTTTTCTGATATCTGTAGCATGGATAACAATCTGCGTAAGTAAACACCAATCCTTAACAGGTTATATTTTAATCTCATCATTGTCATCCTGTAGCCGCATGAAGGAAGGAGAACGTGCAGCTGGATGTTAGTTTAGCTGTGTTGAGGATCTGGTGGGTCAGGCCGATATATGGCAGAATCCCTCGTGGTGCGTCCCTGCGGCACGAAGGGCGGATGTTAGCGGTTTATTATTTTCCCGGTGGCAGGAGCTTTGACGCACGGTGTTTACATTGGCGTTTGTTTATCTGGCTGAGCCCGTCAGCCGCTGAGGTTTAGTGCCGCCGTGACGGAATCCGCAGACATGCCGCCGCCACGCTCCCTCCTCGCACCCATCGCTGTGGGTTTTTTCTTTCTTTCTTTCCTTTTTTTGTCGTCAGGCTGCGGTTTTACTTTTTTTTTTTTTTTTTTTTTTTTACTTCAGGGGATATATGAATAAATTAGCGTCGAAGGGGGCGGGGCCACAATGGCTCCAATGTGGAAAGCGACACAGGGGCTGCCGTTGTGTCAGGCCAGAGACACGCGGCTGGTGTTGATCCGGCGTCATGCCACGGCTGATGCAGACTGCTCAAGGAGAAGCATGCGTGTTTACAACAGACGGTGCCCCCCCCCCCCCCCTTAACCACCACCACCACTCTGGGGAGAAGTAAGGAAGGCGGGTCCATAGACACACACACACAGGCCTAAACTAAGCCAAACCATACTAAAAAACAGACATTAAAATATGCAGGCTACTTTCAAGAGCAGTATAGTACTTCTAGAATCTTCTTACTTTGAAGATAAACCATGTAAATATAAATGTATTACCTTCTGTCCTGTATTTATAAAATAAATCCGATAGATGATTCCACCCCGGGTATCTAAATTAGACGTCGGCATATATGTGGTACATCGTCCGTTAATAAACGGCAACAGAGCTATCGAATCCGGGGGTGTCCGCGCGGCAGCAGGAAGGTCGCGTTCTAATCCCCACAGCCGCGGGCGCGATTATAGGAACCGCAGCGCGTGCGGTCTTGTGCGCGTGCCTTCACCGCACTGAGCAATCGTGTCGTGGCAGGACGGGATGGATATTAAACATGGGAGGTATGAAAACAGAGCCGTCGGCGTGTGGCGAGTCCCCTCCTCTGCCCGTCTCTGTGGGGGCCGCTACTGTCACCGGGACTTTACAGTGCTTGTTTCGATCACACTGATGTACAAAAGCTACCTGGGGGGTTGAAAGGCGCTAAAGGGAGAGGAGAGACGTGTGTGCGTGCGTGGATCATGTTTATATCATGTTATTTTTATGTTGTGGGGACCATTTTTCAGGTCCCTACAAAGATCTGTGAGTGCAATAAAAGGAAAAAACCAAAAACTCTCGTATTTGTTTGGTAACTTATAGTGAAGGTTAGGATTTGGTAGTAGTTGAGGTCGTCATGTTGGGATTAGAGTATTACCCATAGAAATGAATGGAGAGTCCCCGCAAAGATATAATTACAAGTCTGTGCGCGTGCGTGTGTGCGCGTTCGTCCATGCGCGCATGTGAGTGCGGAAAGACCTACAGCAGTTTCTCAGTGATGGTTATACATGTCATACTTGCTGTATTATTTTAATGTAGGTTTTCCCCTTCTTTCCTTAATGGATAATATTCAGTCACAAAGCATATCTTCACCGGTACCTTCTCATATACACTTTCATACTCTAGGTTAGTCATCGTAGCTTTCGTTACACTTTACTGACTATAGTACCTCACCAAAAACATTTAAATTGAAAGGCATGTATATTCAAATATTATAGGGGCAAGTTAGGGCAAAAATAACCTGTTCTTCGGGCATTTTTGGCTGAAAGACATTGATAATATTTGGAAATAATCTGCACAAATCAGCAGCTATTGAAGGCTCTGGAATGAATGGTAGTGCATTGCTACGTAATAACTAACCGATAAGTACAATGAGCGTGTTAAACGGATAAAGCAAATTGATCTCGATTTCGGTAGGTGAGTATTATGGGTATGTGCGAATGAACCTCTTTGCCAGCGTTTTTGGTGCCTCTATAAAGTGATCCTTCAGCTGAAGTCTGCAGGCTGATTTGGTTATAAAGGCAGATTATATAGATAGGTCATATAAGCAGGGTATTTGGGCAGGTTCTGCATAGGTAGATTACAAAGGCACATCATATAAGCGGGTTTTGTAGGTAGATTGCATAGGCAGATGATCTCCTGAGCGCACCTGCATGCGGGAGGGGGCGAGCGAGTGAGAGAGTTTGCCAGTATCACAATAAACGGACTAAGCAAAGTCGGTGACACATGTCGGCGGGCATTTATATCGGTGGCAACTGTTTACGGGTCCGGTTCCGACTCCAGCGCGCCTCGTCCGTTTGATGCTCGCGCTCCCCCTCGCTCTTCAAGCTCGCTTTCCTCTCCCGAGAAGCAGGATGCACTTTTTCTAGTTTTCTCCTCTTTTTCCCTCCTCTGTGTGTGTTTTTTTTCGACCACGATGAAATCCTGGCAGCTGATCGCGGTGGTGGGAGATGCCCTTCAGGTAAGACGCGCGGGCTGTCCGCCCGGCACCGGCGGACCGGAGAGATGCGCTCGGTGCGTCGCTCCTGACACTGCGTGCCCGCAGATCCGTCTCCCTACGCGGAGAGGTCGGTGTTAGCCCGGAGGTCAGCTGGCACGGCACGGTGTCCCTCTTTGTGCGCCGTCGGACGGGGCTTTATGACAGGTGCATCTTATTGCATGCCCACCGAGAGGCTGCGAGCGCCGGTGCCTTTATTAACGAAGCGATCCTCGGCGAAATGTCGCGCGTTTTATTTCCTTTGTTTGGTCACTTGAATGTTTTATTCACTGGTGCTGTTTAATAGTCGTTTTGTTAGCGGTGGACGGTCTGTATACTGGACTTGTGTCTCTAGCATTTCATAAACGAATGATGTGTCAGCGTTTGATGTAACGGATTATATGTTGTGTGTATGTGAGAGAATTATATACGTATAATATGGGCACCGATTTATAGGTAACTTTTCTGGTTTATTTTTAATCAGTTCAGTATATTAAATATCAGTTCAATATATTTTAATACATTTGTCTTCTCGTAGACTAATATTTAATTTATATTTTCACATTTTTATGAATAGTAAATGATTTCTGTATGGCATGTAATAATATAATTCCTCTTGACTACAAAAGTATGGGGCATTCTGATATTATGACGATTTTTTTAAACCGCGAGTAAATGTACATCTGGCGAATGTTTTTATGGAGTCAAACTATTCGGGAAATTATTTCCGTTGCATTTTCGAAACAAAATTATATTTCTGTAGTTCTTTTCAGTTATTGAAGGGGACAGCGCGTCCCATGTACTCCCGAAAGACATAGGGGCCGGGGGATAACAAATGAGGGAGCTCCGCGTGGACCCACAAGGTTGTCTGTGTATATTTATGATATCGGTCGATGAGATATTATTTACATGGTATTTTTAGATTATGTGGAGTCAGCTTGATTGACTGATCGATTGGAAAATCTGATTTCTGAGAGGAATGTTTGGGTCATATGCGATATGCTGTGTATTATATAAACGGTGACGTCTGTTTATCGGGAAAAATGCAATGTGTTATGTATGATTCATTTTTAATAACGTTTTTAGCTGAGCCACTATACCATGCAGGGTGATCGACGGTGGAGCTAAAGCACTGTCATTCACCAGCTTTTAAACAGTCTGCATTCACATTTAATCCCCATATTTCAGCCTACTGGATATTATCTGTGCGTTTTAATTTTATAAGTGGGGGGTAAAAAAATTGGAAAAATATTTTGTTTTCACCTCTCTTTTTATGTATTTGCTACATACATGATGCCATCTGACTCTTGAATTTAATTTAGTACAGATAAATTACAAGCTGTGTTTTAGTATTTATTTCTACTGTCGTGTCCCGGGACTTGAGTTTATTCTACCCCCGGTCATCAGAATTACCCCACACCGAAGGCGTAGCTTTGGACTAATTGGAATAATGTTGGAATAATGTTGTGGAACATGCACGGGATAGGTGCATCACGTGACAGGCCAGAGGAAGCCTAACCTTCATCGGCTTTGCGTTTGGCACCGTGCGATGCGTACAGATGGTGTTGCAGTCTTTTCACTGTTGTTGTGCCGTAATAGTTTCACATTTTTTTTTACCACCAGGGGGCAATGCAAATTGATCCCAACATGATTGGTTAATTCATTAGGCATTTCTCCAAATATTTATTGCAGCTGTAATTGCTTTGGAATATTACCATTTTGATTGCTCATGAGGTGATTTATAAATCCACAGCTACATATTAATCTTTAAGGGGTTGGTGTATGTGAAACATGCATGGCACGGAAGATTTAGGGCATAAAGTTGTTTGCCAAGTTAGCATTTGGCAGCAAGACAATAGTGCCAGGTAGCATGGTGGCCGGATTTTAAGACCACCTGGCACATTTGGTTTATAAGTATGAACGAGCAGTTAAGTTTCTTTTCTAAAGTGCTGACGAATCGTTTAAATGGTAGCTGCCGTCTGATTGGATTCTCTCTGGCTGTATTGTGTTTATTCTGGTACTTGATTCGCTGTCTCTGGAAATTCAGCATGGGGCTGCTGTAATGTGCGGGATTTCAGGCATGCAGTTGGGTCTGCACCCTTCACGTTGACCTCAGCATCCCCCAAACACACTACTTCAGAAAAATGCCATCCACTCTACGTGAGGACAATGGTTAAGATCATCCCCTCCGTTATCTGACATCTTCGCCTGAGTTAATCAACCAGGCGCCGTTATAGAAATATTTACCAGTGCCAGAGCAACAGCGATGTTGTCATTTAACAGAATAGCATTCAGGATAAGAGGTATCAGAGAGCGGCTTTCTTTAAGAGGGTTGGGATTTACCATGGATTTACTGTTTTTGGATAGATAAATGTAGGGAAGTTTCTTTGTATAAAAAAGTCTAGTCAATGATGGGCAGTTTTTCAGCTGTGGGTCAGGTGGAGTTCATGTTGAAAGTGTCCTGTTAATTGTTCATCTTTAATTAGGCCAAATCTTAACTAGTCGAATCCTGAGTTCATCCGAATCATCTTAAAATAGTCAAACCATTAATATGCTGCTCTCAATATCAGAGCAACAAAAATGGCATAATCTTTTTACAACCAGTCTAATTTTAGAATCTGTTTCCATCAATTCTCCAAAATTCAGCTCTCAAATGTAATAAAACATAATTAATTTTGGCTAAATCTTCCTTATGCTTAAATATCTCTGCAAAGCAATTATCTTTTTAATGAGTTTGCGTCTTTTATCCAAAATGAAATTTTTAACATTCTCTCCATGCTAAGGCGTGATGAGGAGGCTTTCCTTCGTAGATGGGTGACTCTCGTGGTTTGAAAACAGTGAAAGCCTTCAGACTCGTCCTATTTTTACACGTTCATGCTGAGGTGTTGATTACGCAAATCCTCTATATAGACGCCGATTCAGTGATGCCGTGGAAGAAGAGAGTGCATGGTGGAGGATTCTGGAAGGGTGTAGCCAATCGCTGCGGAGTCACGGCCGATTCCGGGCTGAGTATGCCCACATGGTAGCTCGCGGTTGGACACGGGGGGTGCCATGGCCCCCCGCGCCAGGGCAGCTTTGTTTGTGAAGGACCGCTCGCTTCGATCGCGGTTTATTTACACGTTTCTGAGTCGGAGGTGATATTTCCCATGTGACTTTGCTTGAAAGCCTCACGTCCTCCAAGCCGCAGCCATGCATACTAACAAGCTTCTGGTTTTGTTTCCTTTCCTTGCTCTCAAGATCTTTCAGCTTTCAGGTTCCTTGGAAACATCTGGAGAACATTTTACAGGGCAGGCGTCAGGGGGTCTGATTACGGAGCCCCCTTTCACAGTGAGCAGGAGAGATGCGTAGTTCGCCTGGGACTATGTTGCGTGTCCATCTGCTAGCCTGGCTTTTCCAGTTTTACTGGAGTGCTCAGGATGTTTCAAACATGGGAGCCATGTCAGGCTCTTCTCTGGGATGAGCAGTTCCTGTCTTTAGTCCCGATTTTCACTTGCGACACTCAACAGCATCGTGACGGTGATCATTCCTTGCAGTCACAGAACCCCTAGTGTGTGAACCGCTTGTTTTGTCAAGTGGCTGCTTCGGGAACAATAAATCTGAACCCCACGTGTCTGTATCCGTGTCATCGAATTTTAGACCGTGTTGGAATGGCTGGCGGCGTTTGGGAGAATTCTGAAAGAAATTTCTGGGCAGTCGTTCGTGCAAAAAAAGTAGAGAAACTCCCGCCTGTGAGTGTGCTGTTGAGCCTATGCATACTCTGCCGCTGTGCGAATCCACACCCCTCCTTAACGAAATCACCGAACGTCGCCTCCCCAGAGTTCTTGCCCCACAGAGTTTTCTTATCTTCGCCCGTTTATCTTTCATCGGCTCGCTTCCGCTGGCCGAAAAAACGCAGAATTAAAATGACACGCTGAGGCGTAATGAATTGCGAGATGTGGCGAAAATGCTCTGGAAGCTGCGTAGATACAAAAGATGGATGAATTTTTAATTTAAAAGTAATGCGCTGGTCAGATGAGAGAGAAATCAGTGAACCTTCTCTTCAGGGCTCACATCCCCTGGGAAGATTACGCTGTCATGCCCAAAATAAGGGATGACATCGTCATGGCGACCCGCGTGGCCTTTAATGCATCAGCGATGACTTCCTGCTGCGACCAGCCACAGAATTGGTCGGCAGCATCCCCCCCCCCCCCCCGAAAAGAGCGACGCCTTAGTCTTGTCCCATTTCCACCAGAGATGTTGTGTCAGGTTAAGGTCAGCGCTCCATGTCGGACACCAGAATGTTCTTTTGCCAAGAGAGATACTTGCATATTCCATGGACGTTCCGTGATGTGTGGTAGGACATAGCGTATCTAGCGGCTAACCGTAACCGTAGTAACAATGGCACGGATGGCAAGTGTGGGTGGTCTCAGAGTTTATCCAGAGAGCATTGAAAAATCAATTTAACCTTTGCTGGAATAATTTTACTGGGGGAAGGGCGGGTTACAGCTTGACCCTGATCTGCCCTCTTGTTTCTGGAGTAAAGAGGAAGCAGGAAAGGTGGAACCGTGCATCTACCATAGCTCACCAGGTTCTAGGTCATCGGAACCATCTGATCTAATCAGTACCAGCTGATGGCAGGAGGGGCAGAGTGTTCCTGCAGAGTATTATATCAGGTGTTCCTGCAGAGTATTATAACAGGTGTTCCTGCAGAGTATTATATCAGGTGTTCCTGCAGAGTATTATAACAGGTGTTCCTGCGCAGTATTATAACAGGTGTTCCTGCAGAGTATTATAACAGGTGTTCCTGCAGGGTATATTAACAGGTGTTCCTGCAGAGTATATTAACAGGTGTTCCTGGGGACTGGAATGAGTCCAGGGCATTGGAACTGGGTGGAATACCAGCATCCTGTCCTGCTCACCGCGGCTCTTCCGGAAGTGCAGGCCGCCGGTCAGTGTGTATGGCTGACGGTTGGTTCTTGCGGTTCCCACTTTGTGTTCTCCTCGCAGCAGCGGTAATAATGCCTGGCAGGTGAGCTTTGTCAGAAGACTTGCATGTGACAGCTGGTGGTCGCGGTGTAACACACACGTAGAGCTCACTATGTAGCCCCAAGCCGTTCATTCACCCCTTCAGTCAAAAACCCACCAGCAGCCCCACATGAACGCCTCAGCATCTGCTGGGAAACGCTCCTTGTGGTGGTCATGTTGGGTGAGCTGACTAGTGGATCATGCCTTGAGAAGACTGATTTCAATCAGCTCTCCGTGGATCTTCTTCATATCTGTTTAAATCCCAATCAGCTCTCCGTGGATCTTCTTCATATCTGTTTAAATCCCAATCAGCTCTCCGTGGATCTTCTTCATATCTGTT
>JAODUD010000045.1:10850388-10860697 GCA_026784285.1 Stomatorhinus walkeri
TTCGCCTTTTTTATTGCTTCCCCACACTGGCGAGAGTAGGACATGGAAGCATCAACATATACACCAAGATCTTTCTCGTAATCAGCTACCTTTATTTCCGTGGAACCCATAAAATATCTGTACTTTATTAACAGAGCCCCCTCCTCAATGTGTGCTCTCCGGGTATGGAGGACAAACGGGAGAGGGGACCATGCTAGGGTGAACACACAGGGCTGGGGACAGGGGGACACCAGAGGGGCCGGACAGGGTAAACGAAACCGACACCACACAAGAACAGAAGGGCTGAGGCAACAGGACAGGATAGTCGGTACCACAACGGACATGGAAGAGGCAGGGGCTGGACTAGAGACCCAAAGGATAATGGGACAGGTGAACACTGGGGCCACACAGATGAACTGGACCGAAAACAGGACAAAACCAGGCACCAGGGACAATGGACTAGGGACCAAAGGGAAAAACACCAGACATGAACCAGAACCAGAGAGCAGGAGAGACGCAAACTGAGACAGACTGAATGCATCACACCAGGGAACAGCTGACAGACAAAGGACAAGACACATGACGTGACTAGAGGCACGGAACAGACTAAGATTAAACCCGGGACAGCAGAGAGGACACGCAGAATGACACATACCAGGACAGGACGGACAGGGATGGAAACACAGGGGAGGGCCGCAGGGTGCCAGGCGATTTCTTCCCTGGGCCTCTGCAGGAAAGTTGCCCAGGTGGACAACATTGGGACGACTGGCACGGATAGCGTGCCGCTGTCTCCCCCTCCAGGAGATTGGCCCATCTTTGGGTGACACCACTGACCGTTCCAGGCCCACGAAGCAGGACTTAGGGCAAGGCTCAGAGGGACCCACTCTAAGTCCTCCGGCAGGTCATCTTTCAGGTCGACCCAACTTGCCAATGACTGGGTAGTCAGGCACCAACCTGGCGGTGACCTGCAGGGAACAAGGAGGCCACCGAGGCAACAACGGGACTGCAGGAGGTGACAAGACTGCATCTGACAGGACAGCAGGAGGCAGCATGGCGGTAGCCAATGGGATGGCGGATGATGGCGGGACAGCAGGAGGCAGCATGGCTGGAGCCAATGGGATGGCGGATGCTGATGGGACAGCAGGAGGCAGCATGGCTGGAGCCAATGGGATGGCGGATGCTGATGGGACAGCAGAAGGCAGCATGGCTGGAGCCAATGGGATGGCGGATGGTGATGAGACAGCAGGATTTGATGAGGCAGGTGCAGTCAGGACAACTGGAGGCCAGCAGGGCAAAGCCAGGACACCTGGTGCAACCACTGGGGTTCTCTGCAGAGTAACACAGCTGCTGTGGGACTGGGTGTAGGCAATGTGGCCCCTCTTGGGCCGGGAGCTGGGGACCTCGGCGGAGTGGCCTTCTCTGGGCTGGGAGCCTGGACCATGGACGGAGCAGCCCTCCCGGACTGAGGATGAGCTCTGGAGGCACAGCAGAATTGGGGACAGGATGAACAGGGTACTAGCGGCTGGGGTTTGGAGGATCGTGATGAGCAGCAGCCTCTCCTGAGCCAGGCTCTGGAGGCACAGCGGCGGTCTCCCCTGGGCCGGACTCTGACTGCACAGGGTCAGGCTGACTGAAGCCGCTCAGCGCCGTAGCTCTCCGCAGCTCACCGCAGCTTCTGGCTTTGGCCAAAGGAAGAGCAATGTATGAACAGGCGTGGCTCATCAGGGCTGCGGTAGGAAGGAGACGGTTTGCTTTGGATGGCCATGGGTCCTTTACTTGCACAAAAACGTTTGAGATCAGAATGAAAAATAATTGGGTCAGAGAGATAACCAATCAGATTGTATTGGGGGTGGGTCCAAGCAACTAGAGGAGTTGGGACCAGCCAATCAGATGTGACCATATCAAAGACGAAAATGTTCCTGATAATGCAGATGGATGGAGAGACTCGTAGACAGAGGTTTAATTTGTTTATATAAACTGGCTCAGCTTTGATAATGTCAATGGGTGGTAGCTTTGAAACCAAAGCTTTTGAGTTGGGACATTCATTCTTGGCACTGAAAGTAATGGAAAATGAGCGATCCTCTGTTAGCACAGGTCTGGTCACCTCTACCAGCATCCAGTCACATGCCGGGTACAAACTTGGACTGCAGTGTCTCAGATAAATATTAAATAGACAATTAAATAGTCAGTCACATTACACAGTACATTGATGGATTAGCAGTATAATGTCTGTGCTACCCGTAAAAAAGTGTTCATTAATGACGTAGCTGTGGTCACATTCACAGGATAGGACATAACAGAAGGTAAATGCATGCGAACACCAGATTTATAATGTATGGAGTCGTTTCTCGCCTCTCGGAATTCAGGTGCGAATATTTTTCTTATTATAGATAAATACACAGCAAATAGTCGTGTAGCTATTTTTAACTTGCCTTACAGTCAGTGACCATTTATCAGCAGCCCGAATACGAAACGATGATGATACACAACCATAGTTCATCAAGCTCTTTATTTAAAGTAAACCCGCAGATTAAATTAGCACAGAATATTCTGGAGTCTCGATGGTGACAGCGTTTTGTTATGCCGACACGCATTATGCTGAGGCTGCACTGGATTTCTGTATTTCTGCTGCGGGAATCTGGGTCGTGGCGGGTGAAAAAAAGGCCCCGACTCGTTCGCATGCCCCCGCACCCCCCTTATGTGATGTCCCGGCTGACGTCTTTCATCTTCAGCTGACTGTAGCAGATGGGCCAGATGTGCGGAAGACGTGCGCGGGTCCCCTCGCGTGGACACAGGAACACGCCCCCGCTTTGCTCTCTCTGTTTTTATTCTGGCCCTAAAGCCGGGGAGCAACTTGTAAAATGTCAAAAACGTAATCAAGCTCTCTGATGGAAGTTGTAGCGCATGCACCCCCAGGCCAGCATTAGCGAGGTCAGCGTCCATATTTCATGAGTGCGTTCTGGCTCCCTAAGCCGCGGCACATTCCCGGGTTGGCGCGAGGCAACCATTTGCCTTTCTACAACCTTCCGCGCGATGGTTTCCACTAAGCCTCGACTGGAGGGGGATCAGCTCGTCCTGCAGTGGCCGGTTGGGTGACGTCATTGTTAGAGATGGATCTTTTTTTAAACAACGAGCCAAACGGGCCCGCAAGAACAATGCAGAGTTCGCTGGTACTTCTAGAGTCACCTGGGTCAATGGGCTGGTTCAGATTGTCGCTGTATGAGTCACATGTTTGTTTATGACTGTAGAAAAGCTGAAGGGAAGGCTGTGGTTTTAAGTCTGGCAGTAACGACATTTTTCTTTTCTATTTATTAATTTATTTTTTGTCCATGTGTGCACCGTGTGAGATTCCCGTGGTAAAAACCACACTTTCGACAGCTTGTGGAAAGCTGTTCACGTTCGAACATCTCAGCAGCAGTTTCGCTGTGGTCCTTTTGGGATATCGGCGATTGTCCCTGAGCTGAGGCTTGAGCAGAGGTTTGGGGGAGATAAAAAAGTGCCTCACCCACTGTGAGAAGAATGGGGGGGTGGGGGGGTGGCATGAATAAAATGTACCACTAGACCCTGAAAGCTGTCCCTCTCTCAACCCATTAAATGCAGCGTTTCCAGGCGCAGAAATGGAGTGAGCGGTAACAGAAAGCCCCCGCTTAGTGATCAGACCACTATGTGGCCTCTGGGATGTCACCGAACTTAAAAGGACTGTCACCCGATGTCACCCATAAATCAGTCAAAAGGGGTTAGTCATTTACTCGTAAAAAGGTGACACGAGATTTCAGAATGAAATCCAGACCCGGCTTTTACTGACCTCACGAAAACCATCAAATAAAAAACACTTAATATCTGTGACAATGGCAGTTCAGTCATTCTTTAACAATGAAGTATATTAAACATTGTAGGAAACTTTATTATTGTCATTAATATAATGACAGGAAGGGCAGAGATGATGATGTAACCTGCTTTGTGAGAATGTCTGTTCTGAATGGACTCTTGAGTCCTGATCTGTAGTGAGTGGATGGATCACTGTGATGTTAAAAATGTAAAGAACTGGTTTCAGCTGTAGCTGAGGTACCACACTATATGGCAAGTGGGATAAGTCTAACAGCAGCTATAAATACACAGTATATACAACCGCAGGAAGCCTTTTTAGTCGGTGGCTTAAATGAGAGTAAGGGTGTCCAAGAGGGGGTCGGGGAGTCACGGTGGCACTCTGATGACCTGGGTACATGCATGTGTGTGCATGTGTATGTACACGTGTGTGTGTGTGTGTGAGAGAGAGAAAGAGAGAGAGTGTGAGGTTGAGTATAAGGTGAATCTACATGGGTGCAGCATTACAGTTGCATTCTGATGACTCATCTCCGCTGCATAATGCGGCCGCATGACATGATACATGACATATTTGGTTGCTTAGCAACTTTCCCCCCATACACAGGGAATGAGAGATGATGTCGTTTAATCTTCCACCTGTCTGTAGGGCTGCATGCTTTAAGGGTACAACAGCAGCGGCCCTGTCAGGCTGCTCTCACGGTGTGGCCCGGTTTAAGAGCCCGCGCTCGTGCTCTGCTTATATAACCAGAACTATGTATCCAGCCTGTTTATTTATTTACTTAGGTAATCTAAGCACGGCCCTTAATTGAAAGACATCGATTTTTGTCAGTCAGATATTCTGGTGCTTCAACATGAATACAACATGAGGAATAAGCACACAGCAGCTTGCCGTTTGGAGGGAGCTCATCTCCTCATTCGCGGAGAATGGGGTGTTTGCTATGTTTTTAATTATATATTTACTTAGTTTAAATGTCTTCAGGCAACACGTATTCATGGAAGACAATAATAATAATAATAATGCTAATTAAATGTGACCCAATCCCAGTGCAGTTTGAGTATATTAAATATTGAGCTTGTCAAAAGCTGGTGGGTTTTTTTTTTTTTTTGGAATATTGTTTGTTAAGGTAAACATGGAGCTTTTCCTGTTTGATTGCTCAGAGGCAAGCATTTTATCACTTCGATTTGCCGAAGGCCGACCTCCACACAAGACGACGCATTTCAAAATGGTTCATGTGGAGGCTTCTGAAGGGTTTGAAACTCATTAAGAAAAAGGTGCTGCGACTCGCTGAGGACACCCCAACGTTGTGTGATGAGCGTGTCAGCGTTTGCAGTGCGTTCGGCTTGAGAATCTGTCATTTCGGTAATTAGTGAGTCGGCCTGGGCCTCTTCCCTATCGGAAATCCTAGCCTGAGCCCCGGAACACTACAGCGCCTGCTCGTAATCCCAGGAACGCCGCTCCGATGACAGGGAAACGAAGCAGTGCTGCCTTAGTTTTCCTTTAATGGCCGCTTGTGTGCCCGCACAATATTTTCCCCTCTGGACTTTGAAATGCGGGTGTTCTTAGCACCTTCTGGAACATTCCGGCTCTGCGTCACTGAGAGGAATAGTAAAAGCGACTAGTTCTGGTTGTTTTCTTTCCTTCAGTCCCTCCCAGCAGGTGATGCACAGACTGACATGGCAGCACATGGTGTCCCAGGGCGGTACAATGCAGAGGCCCACAGGTCCAGGGCCTGTGTGGTCTTCAGCCTCGCCTGAGAGTGTGACGGCCACAAGACACGCCGGAGAGTTCCGTTCGTTTGCCAGCGCTGGCCGGAGCCAGGCGTCACGTTGCCACAGTGGTGGACGCGCATCTGATGCCCAAGAAGGAGAATTATGGCTTTGCGGCAGCTTGTTTTGCTGTGGACGATTTTGGCTCGAGTGGGAGGCTTCCCGAGATCCCGCCGACAGCATCAGAAATCAGAGACAGCCGCGTTCACGTTTTTATTACCAGGTTGGAACTTAGCATGATGACTCCAAAAGGGGTTGCCTAGGAGATGGGGAGCGCGATGTAGCGCAAATTGGGGTTAGGGAGATGTAAATAGTGACACATTAGCTAGCAACTGGGGCTGAGGCAGCCAGCACCAGCGACTCTGGGTTGTCTGGGTGAATCCCAAATGCCCGGGCTGGCAGCTTCCTGGCAATATTCTGCCTAATTAACGGCGAACTTTGGTGTGGTTCCCCATCCCCCCAATTTTTTATTAGGTTATTCGCTAAATTAGTTCTTAGATTAGTCGACTAATAGAAAAAATAATTACCAGATTAACCCATACAAATCGTTAGATGCAGTCCTAATGGTTGGCATCAGATTGTTGATGAGTGTGCATGTGGGGAGAATTTTTACGTGGGGAAAAGATAAATATATGTATAAAATGTCCTGCACTTAAGAATGCCACTATATGCCCGTGTGATGTATGGATTAATACAGACAGACACCCAGGAAAGACGCGTTTCCTGCTCTTCCTCCCTCCTCGTTTGCACGCTCAGCTTCCCTTAATCAGACTGCAGGGGGCAGTAGGTAATTGTGTAAAAAGTTGATCTGCAAAATGAGATGAAGTCAATTAGCCACACGTCTGCTTTCTGCGCGTGGAGCGCTCATTTGGGATTGCCACTCTTTCATTTTTTACCCCCATCGCCGTATCGCTGATATCAGCAATAATGCCGCAGTAATGTAATGCTTTTCGTATGATTTTTTGCATATTTTAATAAGATTATTTCCCCTTTTCTATGGTTTTCAGTTAAAAGGGAGATAATTTAGGCGTATCTCGATACCAGGTCAACATTTTCCGAGTGAAGTTATTTACATGTTAAAACGCGGAGGTTTGCTCATGACTGCGTTTGCTCCGATGCTGTGAAATGTGTTGGGTGTCCCAGCTATCAGGATCTGACCTGGATTGGTTACTGCTGTACTGAAAAACAAATTAAAATCTTGTTTATATGATTTTCTCCTGAAGTAAATGTATGATTTCATCCATTTCAAACTAACAAACAGCACTTGGCATCGTTGAGAGAAATTATACTAAGTGAAAAATGATTTAACTTCAGTCTTGTAGCAAAATGCAGTTTTATGTCGGAGCTGAAATGAAGGTTTTTTTGTTTTATGGTTATTATCACGTTAAAGATTGATGCTCTGAGGGATGGTGTTATTCTGCCATTTCCTCTGCTAAACACGGCGGAGTTACAATAACATTTTGTGGGACGGATTGTTCATAAAATCATCCCGCATCTGCACAGCGGACCTGGTTTCAGCCTGACAGCCCTCTGCGATCATTCATGCTGCCTGTTTTTTATTAGTTATCCAACGAAGCTTCATTAAGACAGGAAGAATAAATATAAACTCAGAAGTTAGAGATTTATAGCGACGGAAATGCCTCCGAATTGTTTTGCCGCGCACTCCGAAAAGACTTTCCTTCTCGCTCTTTGCATGATGTGAATCCGTCTCCGTGTTTTATGACACCGCGTTTCCCGTAAGTGGCTACAGCCGCAGAATCCATCACAGGGGGGTAAAAATGTGTGTGAAAAATGCCGGATCAGCGCGGCGTACTGCTTGAATATTAATCGCTATAGAAACGCTAGGAGTCGGAGTTTGCCATCGCCCGGGAAGCGCATCCTGGCGCATTTGGGTAGGGATGGAGACGAGAGACTGAGGTTAGCTGCTAATCTCAAACAACACCCTGCACCAAACAATCGGAAGAGAAACATCTGGCTTTCCACAATACAGTATTTTCAATGCAACATTGGTTTCCCGATTCATGATCGTTCTTTCCAACGCGGGACATGGTTACCCACGCATGACAACCGGAGGTCCAGGCCGCAAGCAGTGACCCGTCACCAGGCCGCTATTGCGACCGCCAGCTGATATCCAGGCCGCAGCGCGATTGCCGGCAGGATTAATGAGTCGGGCGTGCGTCTGTCAGAGTGAGTCCCCTCAGGTCAGGGCGCGCTGGCGCCTCGGCTCGCAGCCTCTGTAACACCATCTGGCAGCGCGGCCCTGGTTGTTTTTAGAAATGCTGCTGATCTTGCATTTCTGCTGCTTCTCATCCCCCCTCCCCCCGAGAGGATACGTGTCCCATTAAACTGTTAGGTACAACTTTCTACATCTGCATATCTCCCGGCCGCCGCATTCGAGACGACCGCAGAGCATCGCGATGGGGGAAATATTTAAAATATTGATTTTATCATTTATTACTCCGCTGCCGGTATTGATTGCCATGCTGGACAGCGTCCAGGCGATATGTCTTACGGGGCGGCGGGAGCGGGAATGAGATCATGCAGGAATCGCTAATGAAGCGCAGGCCCCGTCGGCAGCCCGATTCTCGGGGTGAAGTCCCATTAAATGTTTTTCGATGGCACTGTGGACCCATGATAATGGGGTTTATCGCGCTCCTGCCCCCGTGGCGCGTGACGCCATAATCTATTCTCACAGGCGCACATCCCAGGGACAGCGTGGTCCCTCTGCTGTGTATTTCGGAAGGCCAGGCTGGTGGTGGCGCCCTCTAATGGTTCCAGTGTTTTGACGTTATGTTAATTTGTTGGTGGGACTCCTCACCTTCAGTGGCTAAACTTTTAATCTCGCCCGTTATGCTGCGACACGCCAGTGAATCTGAGCAGCGATGACATCGCAGGTGATAACGAATGATTAAACAGCAATTAAGAATCACAAACTGCATGGGATGTACCTCCTGAGCCTGGCCTGCAAAAATTCCTGTCACAAGATTGTGCCCCTGAGCAACTATGCCACCTGCTGGTCATAAAGTGTCTTTAAGACCCCATTTTACGTAGAACCTGATTGGTGCTGGGATTATCAGAGATGCATATGCCATCACTGGTCACATGTTGCATGGCCTTACAGTTACCCAGAACAGCACAATCGTGAATATTATGTTTTATTTAGTAGACACTTTTATCCAAAGCAACATACATGTGTTTTGAGAAAGCAGAGTCAGACAGTCTCTGCAGCAACTGGGAGTGAATCGACCCAATGGAGAAATCACTCTGAAAGCCCTTGGATTTGAACCAGCAACCTTCAAATTAGAGTGACAGTGCCCTGGCCCACTGAGTCACCCACCACTCATGGCACAACCAATGTGAACATCCGACCATTTGGTGCAGTAACCCTCTTGTTGTATGTATGTATGTATGTGTTTTACTCTCCAGGCGCAGAGGTTGTGCTTTGGAAAGGTGTTTGATAAATACAGCACAGCCACGTTAAAAAGCAGAAGGTGGGGTAGTTGTGGAAGGGACAGCCAAAAAACAGCAGCAGCCCTTCCCATATGTGTCCGTCTGAGGCGCTTAAAGGTGCTGAAAAGAAAGTGATGCAGAGACAGGACATTACTGGGTCAGGCTGCTGGGCCCCCGTAGAAACGGACCTCTCAGTGGATGGATGGTGGGTTGTTTCAGTTAGTTAACATTGTGTAATTCAGATTATTGATGGCATTTGTTAAGCCTGTATCTTAAGCACAGAGACACGTAAAACATTGTTCCACCTGTCATCTTTTTTTTAAATATGTGTTGCAAACATACTGGTAGCTTTGGTGGCTCGTGGGGGGGGTGGGGGGGCCCGGCCCGGCCCCTGGTACGTGATGGATTCCTGTGGGCTGCAGCATGGGGGCGCCCCTGATTTTGTCTCTGCCCCCCAAATCGCGCTAATGTTGATCCACCGCACTTTGACCCAGGTAACCTCAGTTAGGTCTTTTCACGACGGGCTGCCAGAGCTGCTTTCCGCTGCCTTTAATTGCAGCCCATTAATTAAACAACGGACCAAGCAATCGGGCCCCTCTTTCGGGGGGAATCGGGGTGGGGAGGAATTCGAAAGGCATAAAAAACTACTGAAGCTGCTGTGTATGAACGGGTTTTTAATGATACCATCTTCAGCTTTGAAATCTGTTGTAATAAAATTTCTCCTCTGCTAATTTAGGATAATCCAAAAAGTCTGAGGATTAAGTCCTGCTCATCCTTTTAAATTGGGTTTCCAACACATTTCCCATTTAGACCATCACTCTAAAGGCTAATTTAGACTAACAAAACCAGAAATGTATACAGTAATGCATATAACCCTCAAAGTCTTTAGTATTCTACCTGGATTGTGATGTTAATTAAATTACAAATTCTTCACTAATTATGGAACAAGATCTTTCCTCTGCATGTGAGCTTGGACCCCAGTTGTAAATGACGGAGTTCATGCTGTAAACCTCACAAATGACACATGATGGTCGACCTTTTACAGTGCATTTGTTTGTTTGGCCTGGATTTGGACCCTAGTTTTCTTATCTGGGTCCACAGTCTCCCCCGAAATGTCCATATGTGCCCTGTTACCTGAAGCCTGGGCAGGTCTCTCGGGAATTCTCCAGATAAATGACTCTGATTCAGCTTCATTCCGTAATCGCTAATTGATTATTCCTGGCGTACCTCAAGGCTCCATCCTAGGCTCGCTCTGCTTTTTCATCCTCAGCCGCCAGATTCCTCTGTC
>JAODUD010000045.1:10955244-10975652 GCA_026784285.1 Stomatorhinus walkeri
GGGGGCGGGCTGAGCCAGCTGCAGCGGCCTCCCCCCAGCGCACGCTGCCGATGATGTCCGGGAAGCGCACTCCCCCCTCGGTAATTACTGCTGGCTGGCTCCGGGCGCATGCTGCAGGGCCCGCCGCACCGGCAGGCAGCCACTCGCTTCATGGAGGAGAAAGGGGCCAAGATGGTGCAGCAGGTATCGCTCTTCTGTCCCCACGCCACGCCGCCGTGCCTCTCTGCCTCTGTCTCTGTCTGTGCCTGCGCTGTACGGACCACGGCAGCCCCCTTCTCCACGCTGCCGCCTCTCGCTTTCGGACCCCCTCCATTTCTTCCTCCTCTCCATCCCGCCGCCTGCTCAGGAACGCGCCGTTTCAGTGGCCGGTAAGACGAGAGCCACGGCTAGCGGTGTTTATGTGGCTTGTGACGCTGTTCGGCTTTCAGGGCATGCAGAGCGCGAGCGCGAGGCCGCTGGCTGGCTGCTCCCCGCCCCGGCTCCTTCCCGGAGACGTGCCGCTGTGTCTCCGTTATCTGGAAGGGGGGGTTCGGCAGGTCGGCTGCCTTCCCGCCGATCAAAACCAGAGAAAGTTTCAGCGTCAAATTCGCTTTGAAACTTGTCTAACGTGGAGGACGGCAGATTTCTTTTTAAGCCTGCCGGGCCGTGGTGCTTTTTTGGGAAATGGGAATGAAAGGTGAGTTTAAATCCGCCTTGGAAGCGTGCCGTTGGCGGGGAGGCGTGGGGGAAACGCGGGGATCTTTGTCTGGGACTGCAGGAGAGCACGGCTCCTGCTTCTCCTCTCTTACTGCCACGTAAAGCGTCTCCGGCTTCAAATGTGGTTTTCATTAGAATACAGGCCAAAGCGTTTAGCTCAGCCTGACCGCCTGCCAGCCGTCGGGCTGGCCCCATTTGCCAGAAAGGGTTTTACTACTGAGGGAACTCCAAACCCCAGAGTTGGGGGGGTGTGTTTGCTTTTTCCTTTTCCCTTTTTTTTTTTTTTTTTTTTTTTGCAGCACGCGTGTCGCAGCCCCTACCACTCCTCCGCGCCTGCCTCACGCTTCGGAGCGAGACAGTTTAGTGCTCTTAATTAAGCCTCAGCACTGGGCTAATTATCGCAGGCATGGCACACCGACGGTGTGCTAATGAAAAACAGTGGCTCCTACACAGCGTTTGGGAGGAGCGCCACTGTGGGGGCCTTTTTACGCAGTCCTGCACTGGCCCACCCCCCTTGTACCGTCTCACGTGAAGGATTTCTCTTCCCCTTTGTTTGGTAATAAGCGAGTAGCTCTATGCTGCCGTGTGACGGGAAACCAGGCAGAAATTCGAACTTGCGGGGGGGGGGGGGGGCACCGCCACGTAAAATTTAACACAATTTCCACATAGCTGTTTCCCTCAGAGAGTATCTCAGCTTGGGATTTTGAGTGCTGATGGGGGCCATGTGATTTGCAACCCCCTCCCCATTAGTAGAGTCAATTTGCTAAAGTGTTACTTTGAGAACAGCAAACATGGCGTTTTAAGAAAGGCTGGGCGCTTCGGCTGTTCATTTACATATTGGAATATATTAAATTGCAGACACTGGCAGATGTTTTTATATTTCACACTTTTGAATAAGTACAGTCACCCCTCCAAATTCACGGGTTTGGTTACCCACGAGTGGGCCATGAAGAAATTAAATGGGAATATTTTTGGAGCTGGCTGAAAGATTACAGAAACTTGCCGATGATGCATGAGCCAAAAATAGCTATGTAAACAATACTGAAAATAATTTGGATCACATATGATCATATAATATATAAATATTAGTGTTTTTCAGTTTTTTGTTGGTGTAAGTGCATACTATATTTTTAATATTAAAAGTTATTTTTGGCAAAAAAACAACAAATATAGGATTTACACCCCTTGTATTGGGGACATCTTTGTCTCTGCAAAATCACTCACGTTTTAGTTGTCTTTGTGATTGTGGAATCTGAGATTTCTCACATTAGCTTTTAAACTTTTTACTGTCATTAATTTTGCAAATATAGTGCTCTCAAGTGTTCCCACTGCTTAAATTAGGGACTTAGTATATGATATAGAAAGGTCTAGAAGGAAATTGCAAAGCAATTTCACTTTTGACTTTTATATTATCGTTTAGGCTAGCAGACTGTTAGGGGTGCACATCGTTCCCAAATTTTCGTATTCGTGGTGATCTTGCACTCCCAACCCTCGCAAATACGAAGGGGTTACTGCAGTTCCACTTTGGCATGTTGGTGCGTAGGTATGCAGTGTGCAGCCATGCGGCAGAAACATTGATGTTCTGTGTTATTAAAGAGGCCGGCTTTTCCTGCTTGTCCAGGCTGTGAGAGTGACTCATATCACACTCTGTGGCGTGATGCCTTCTGTCTGTCCGTCCTCACACTTCGATGTGTCGACCTGACATTACCGCGGTTTGCCGTCGGCCTCGCTCATGCTCAGTGACAGCTTGCACAACATTGGTGCACGCACAACGCCCCTCTGCCCAAAAACATGCGCTGGTGAATAATAAATGCTCTGGGCCATGCATGACCTCACAAAAATAATGGCAGATTTGATCATTCTTAATTAACCAACGTGTGTCAGCTGTAGCTCAGCTCTGAGGAAGACCTTGCATTATTGTCTGCAGCAGGCACTGTGCTGAAACAGAATTAATGTGTGTCTCATGTCCTGTGCTCCTGTGGTTTATTTGGCAGAAATGGTACCGTTTTTTTGTGTTTTATACTGCATTTCTCAGGTTCCAGGCTGCAGCCTTATTTTTTTTTGTAGAATGAGCCATTTCTCAAGTTGCCTCTCAGTACTGGAATGCATATCATGATGGGGAAGGTTAATAGCGGCTTTATCGCGATGCTTCGCCGCAGACGATGGGCTGCTAGCGTGGACCGTCTTATCCGTGAATGAAGGTTCCGCATCCTCTGTGCTGCGAGTCTTCTTGCATGCTCACGCCTTATCAGAGGAGCGTACTGAACAGCTTTGGCAGCATTTCACGCTGCCCTGGTGAAAATGTGGCCGTCCTCTGGCGTTGCTTCACACGCGTGTTTATGACACACATGGACTGATGTCCCCCCCCCCCTTGTGCCTTCAGGGTAATCAGGACGCCACGGCACCTCCTGAAACGATGGCTCAGCCCTACGCCTCAGCCCAGTTTGCGCCCCCCCAGAACGGCATCCCTGCAGAGTACACGGCGCCCCACCCGCACCCTGCCCCGGAGTACACAGGCCAGACCACGGTGCCCGAACACACGATAAATATGTACCCCCCAGCGCAGACGCATGCCGAGCAGAGCGGGCCCGACTCAGGCGTACAGACGGTCTCCGGCACAGCCACAGTAAGTACCGCCACCTGAGGCGCATTAATAGGTGTGCTCAGTCACATGACCGCAGGTCACATGAACATAAGAGTAAAGTAGCTATCTGTCAGAGGTGACGTTTAACACCTGTGTTCAGTGTCATATTGCACATTTGCTCTTCACACACAGACACAATGTCACTGGCATTATCACCTGAGTTTATCATCTGTTACCATCATTATTGTCATTAGAACGTGCATCTGGGGTCATTGACAGCATGTGCATTTTAAAGCCTTCAGGAGTATGTCCTCTCTCTCTTCTGACTGCATCGAGCCTGCAGCTGTAATGCGGCGCGTTGTCTTTAAACACCGGCCTGCTGAACTGCATTTAAACAGAGGCAGGAGACGAGGTTCCCTTTGTAAAATATTGTGTTTGGAAGCCGACCATGTTTTTCCATGGTTTGCTTGTCAGGCTGAGCCAAACCTCAGCACTCTTTTTAAAAGAGAGAGTTTCTGTGGGGATTATTCCGGGTTCTTTGTCTCCGAACGAAACGCTCCATTTCCACAGCTCCGGCTCGACAAGGCATGCTAGGAGAGGGGTCTCGAACCCGTGCTTGGGGACTGCCATGATGACAGATGAGCCGCCAGTGTTTGCCTGCAGTGGATATTTTAACTGAGAAGGCCGATGGCGGCCTTTTGGCTGGGCGTGACGCCCCTTCGTGGTGATTTGCACACTTTGTTGCATGCCAGATGTAAAGAATGGGGGAGGAAACACAGAGTCACAGCTGGAAAAGCCATTGGGGCCTTTGGGGCTGGAAGAGGGGGAGGGGGCCAGGAGAGTGACCTCATCACACAGCAGCTCTCAGTGAGGATGAGGGCCTGATGGGGACAAGGCCCTGTGTGGGGGATTCTGTCCATTTGCAGGCCTGAGAGCCATGTGCACCTGCGGCGCTGACCGGACTGGGCAGCGTGTCCCTGAAATTTCCCACGGAGTGGGGAAGGGAGAGTGGGACTGCTCTGCCGCACGGATTCAGACATGGTAAAACACCGTGCACAACTACTGGTAGATAGCAGTGTGATTTTTCACAAGGTGCATCCTGGGAGGTTCCCTGGTTTTCTCCAGATGCTTCTGTTGTCTGCACTGGGCAATGCTCTCCTAGCCAGTTAAGGAGCGTCAGGATGCCAAAGCTTTGCGTGCAGTCTGTGACCTCAAAGCATGTGACTTCATCTCTTTGTGTGAGGGGTACAGTGTGTACCTCCAGCTCTCCACCCCTGTAGCTAATGGCAATGGGGGGGTGGCCCGTGATCTACCCTCCTGGGTGTCACCCTATTTATTTATTTTTTTCACCATTCTGCAGACGCTGGGGCAGCATGGCTTCACTCTGCCTGTTTATGCAACGTATTTACTACAGTACTTCGGGTCAAGTGCAAATTTACTGAAGCGCTTTAGGTGCTCATTCGAAACATAGCCCACACTACCCCCTACTCCTCTCACCTTCCGCTTCCCTGGGTTTTGTAGTTTTTAGTTTTGTAGTCTAGTTCTTCAACTGTGGTACCACCCATTGGTGCACACTGGTGGGGTGATGAAGCGACACAGGGTCCCCGGTATACAGAGCAGCTGGTACCTCAGGAGTGTGGGCTGGTAGAACTCTCCGGAATGGAGCAGCAGGGATGTCAGCAAGTTGGCGAGCTGGCCCGGTCCCATGCAGCGTGGTATAGCGTGGGGAACTGATGGGATCCCCATACTTCACCATCACTGAGTAATTTGCTTCATGCCGAGATTCCCGCATAATCCCCTCACTCCGCAGCCTGGCCAATGATATGCTACCCTCCCCCCCCCCCCCCTTTTCCTGAGAGTGTCCCCAAAGGCCTCCGGATTTTAAAGCCCCCCCCCTAATCATAGCTGCTCTCTGACATAAACACCAGTCGGGTGTACATGCCATACCTCGGCAGCCGTCGAGGCAGACAGAAAAACATTGTGATGCGTGACTCATCTTTTTCGCCGTTATAATGACTTGGGATTCTGGGAAATGCAGAAAGCTGCTCCATCTCCCTGACTGGGGCGGGCAGTTGACCACATGACCTTCCTCAGAAAATGTCAAATTGTAAACTGGCCCTAGTGCTTAAGAGGCACTTGCATGGTGACATAGGCATCAAACTCAGACCCAGCTCTGATGAGTTGCATCTTGCAGTGAAACACACACTGCACTCCTGCTGGCTGTCGCAATGACAGAGATGCAGACTTCCAGCTATCGAGTAGAGGTCCTTGTGCTGGGCCCCAGTCATACCCTCATTCATGGTGACCTGCATGTGTGAACTTCTTTGGATTAATACTATGTGATTTTTGGCATTTGAATTGTATGATATGAGTATTTTGCTCTTTCCCTGGGATAGGGGACAGTACCGCAAGGTAATTGGGTCCTGACTCATGTCATGAGGGATTTTTTCCATGTTTGGATGCGCAGCTTGTTGAGTTCTGGTAATGGAGAAGCAGCGTGTCTGAGGCGTGGCAGCAATAGCCACTCACGGCTGGTGCCTGGGTCGGGTAAATGGCCCTGCACAGTATGCCCAGTGATTAATGCGGCCCGAAAGCTTCTCACCATGAAACGGGCTCTGCACTCGTTCACACCATCGGGTCATAATTACCCCTCAGTATGGGGTCTCCTGTTTGCTAACTGCCTATTTCCTCCCATGCCACTGGTGCTGCTGCCAAGTGTAACGGCTGAGGGACATGGGGGGCACTCTGATTAACACCATGCAGCTCCGGGTGAGGGGTGTTTGGGGGGTAAATTGGGGTCAGGATCTTTGAGTTATTTTTTTGGGGAGGTTGATTTAGTTTTAACATCTGGGGGTTGTTTGGAGGGACTGAATTAGGTTGATGATCTGGAGGCAGTAGTTGGAGATCATCTTCAGCTTGGCCCACATTCTCCTGCCCCGTAAGCAGCTAATGGAGGAATGTTAACTTGATGTAATGAATGTGCCTAACGCCCCATCACCCATGACCTTTCTGACACTATGATTCTGAACCCCAGGCAAGTCTCCCAAACGAAGACCCGCCCGGCCCAGATCGCACCACTGACCATCGTCCAAACAGCTGAGCTGGCTTTTAACATTGTTTTTCTAACGATGATAACGCAATGCCGTTAAGGCTTTGGTTGCTATGCGACCGGCTCTGCTAAATGAATCACAGCTAAAAACATATTATAAGAAAATTAATCTGCCGTCGGATGGCCCGGGATCAAAGAGCGGGATAAAAATAGCAGGGAGAATGAAGCGATTCTTACAGCTAAGGTTAGGAATGCAGACGCCGTGCTTCCTGTGAGCTGCTGTCGCCCGGTACAGCGGCCGTGTTTCCAGGGAGGCCGTTCTTTCTAGGGCGAAACTAAGCTTTTCTCTTGTTTAAGATCAAATCCATGCAGCGGTGATGCTGGTTAAGGACAATACCTCTGTGCCGACTCCACATCGTGCAAGATCTCTCCGTGTTTCCTAAGCTGCTGCCCCGCTGTATAAACGCCAGCCTCCCCTCTGCCTCTCTGCCTATTACAGATAAGTGAGGCAGATTGTGCGTTTAATGGAAATAGAGGACGGTGGGAGCCTTGCGGAGTGTTTATATTCCTAAAGATTTCAGGTCAAGCGGACGGACGCGGCCCGCAGTAGCTACGCGTTTATCTTGATTTAAAAAATATGCGGTTTGTCCATTAGAGCACGGATAAAGCGAAAGAAAACCGGGCGGCTTTTTCATTTGCTCACCGCGCACACAGCCGGGGAAATTGTCAGATTATAATAATACAAACGAGATACTTTCTCTGCGCAAGCAGAGAGAATTATTCTCTGTTTTGTTCCGTGGAGGAGCGCCTGCAGTGGGAAGATTTATTTCGGAGTGATTTCTGCGGGGGATTGTGTGGCGCGGGCGAAGGCGGCCGGTTGGGGCCCCTGGGGTGAGGGCGGGGCCTCAGCGGGCCCCGCAGACCCAGCGTAGCACCTCTGCATTTTTATTAGCTTCTGTGCGCCACCCCCGTTGCATTTCAGGCGGAGCCGCTGGCCCACACTGCCAGATACGATGCTGCGTTCTTGGCCGGCTGCGCTTCGCTGCAACTCCCACGCATTGCAGCAGTGCAGCTCCGGTGGGGAGGAGGGGGCGTGTTTTATTTGTCATGCCGTAAATCACATCCCGACGAGTAAATGGTTGCGTGGTGCAAGAAAACTGCAGTGAGGAGCCGAGCTCCTGAACGCTCACCATCACAACGTGAACCTGTTTTTTAGAGGGGGCGGGATACCCCCCTCCTCCCCAGCTTTGATTAGCTTACAGTAAAGCCAGTTTAACGATGCTTATATACCTTTCATCCAGTAAGAATGGAGTAAAACAGCATGTGACAAAATAGGAGTCTCCTTCATTGCAGCAGATGGCTAATATGGTCTTTGGGGATACCCCCGTGTGATTTCCCCAGACTCCTACACTTAATGTGAGCAGCATTTCCCAGAATGCTCAGGGCCCAGCCCCCATTCACCCGTTTTTTTCCTTGGTCTAGTAAACACTAGCAAGAGCATTTTAATCCCAGCTGCCTGTTGTGATAAACGCCATGTTCAGGTACGGAGGGAAAACATCACTCAGCGTGGAGCAGGGGCAGACTTAACACCTCTTCTGTGGAGGAGTTGAAGTGAGCAGTGCATTGTGGGAAGAGAGGAAACAGAGATGTAATACCCTGGTGAAATTGGGCAAGGGAGTCACCAGGGCTGCGCGGCTCAGGGTCTGCCATTTCATGTGGCTGAAATATTTAGCAACACGGTGAAGTGTTAATTTCAGGACATTCACTGGACATTTTTTCAGTCCCCACAAGGGGAACTTCAGTTTTATAAAAATCATTTAATGTAATCAAAAAAAAAAAATGCCAAAGTTTTTCTGAATAAGGTTAGGGCTGAGTAGGCATTGTAGTTGTCATAGTTGGGATTATGGTTATGCCCCTGGAAATGAATAGCAAATCCCCACAAAGATATAGATACCTAATCTGCGTGCATGTGGTTACTTGTGGTTAAAGTTAGGACTGGGTAGGAGTTAAGGTCATCATTGCTGGGATTAGTGTTATGGCCATAAAAATGAATGGAGAGTCCCCACAAAGACGTGAATATATGCACTTTGTGTCCATATATCTTAAAGCCTCAATGACAACGTCATTAATTCCCCTTGACGGAACATCCTTCCCTGTTACGACACATTACAGTGTCGCGGGAATGTGACTGCATTTTGTCCCTAAAAGGTCACATGACACCCTGGCCATTGAGATGGGTAATTGGTGTGAATCTTAAGCAGCTCCTCTGTTATGCAGGTCAGTGAATCTGCCAAGTCTGTAGCGCATGTTTGTGGTGGCGGGACATGCGCATGGCCCTCGCACTACCTCTGTGTGCTGCAAGTTTCGAAGCTCTGTGCCTATTTTTAAAGACACCTAAGGCACTTTCTCCCCATCAGGACTTTTCTGGCCCATTACTGGCAGAATATGAGCATACATAGGCATATATATATAGAGCTCAGAAAGATCCTCTCCCTCTGCGTGAGTCCGACAGCCCAAATCAGTCTTCGAATCTCAACAACGGCAGTGGCCATTTGTGGCCGAGAGCTCCAAGGGGCAAAATAAATTGGCCCAGTCCTGCTGTGGGAGGGAGCGGAATCGGCTAGAACTCATCCACCAACGGACGCCAATGGGACACGGAAGAAAACCGCCATCGAGCCTGTCAGGTGCCTGCGAGTTACTGCCCACCACTGGTGGGGGCTGATCCGCTACGATTGCTTAAACCCCCCCAGGAAAAAGAAAAAATCCAGAAAGTTCTGAAGTGAAATGAGGAACTATAGATGACAAAATGAGCAGAGCAGCCTGGCAGTGAGGTGTGTTTTCCGTCACGGTAATGCGAGTGGAGATAATCCCACACTTTTAATGCCTTGACTTAAACGAAGGGCTCGGTGCAGTAGGAGCAGCTGACATGCGACTGGCAGCCCTCCCTGCGCCTTCTTTCATTCCCCCCCATTAGCCACCGCCAGCCGCGATCTCCCAGCATGCCTCCTGTCCGTCGCAGGCCCTGCACAGCGGTGGCCTGTGTCTACAGCGCTCCTGTGGAGACGCACAGTGCTCAGGCGCTCAGCCGGCCCTGCCGTGCACCACTAAGGATCCTAAAGCTGGGGGGCGTTTGTGAGCGGGGACCTCCGTCTCATGAAACAGCGCCACACCTTGGCAGTGGCCAGAACTGGTATGACACTCTTTGGCTCACAGGTATAGGGTGTTAAAAGTGTATGAGAGCAGCTGCTGTAAGGCCTGTAAACCATGCAGAGCTGTTATACTAGCAGTATTAATAAAGGGAAACCAGGCTTTCCCAATGGGGAAAGCAGGGTGTGTCTCACAGAAGTCCCAGGGGTCACTGAATGACAGGGTAATTTCCCGTTCCAGACTGACATTAACGTAAGTTAAAGTAATATTAATATACTGTATTAGAGCACCTCACAATCCTGCTCAGGATGCGAAGCTGGACGATGGATGTATTGAAGCCAATAGATTAACTGTATATCAGTAATGCATTTTCATATGCGTACATTAAAAATAAAACAGCAGCGCAGCATCACACCGTTAGGGTTGTGGGTTCCATTCCTGGCTGCAGCCCTGCATGTGCGTGCTTTTGCATACTGGCATGGGCTCCCAGCTTGCCACGACCATATGCCATCATGGATAACGTATCGGTTTACATGAAGCTTTTCCTAAAACTTACTGGTTGGGATTAAAATCAGAATATTTCGGAGAACTGGTGTAGCTAATGCATCATAGCTCATATCCAAAATAAATAATGACATTTCTCTTTTGGATTTTTCATTATGAACATATTTAACCTTTATTGGTCATAAGTTATTCACATGGAAAATATAATATGCATGTGCTCTGAGTCTATTAGCGTGCTTTATTAATCAGCGTGCTATGCCCCGCATCCGGGGGCCTCACCATGGGGCTCACACCTGCCCTCTTTGTGGGGGGGCGTCGTCGAGAGCAGTCGATTAGGAACAAGGCAGGCCTCCCCACGGGGCTGAGAAACTTCAGACGGTTCGAATGTCTGAAACCTTAGCACGTTTGGAGCGGGTTTCACTGCCCGCTAACTTCACCGTTTTCCCTCCAGTTGTGATGGTTTAAATGGCTGGGCCCTGCATCTGCCTTCCCTCCCCCAGCAACAGCTAGACCTACAGCCCCCCCCCCAGGTAGTCTTCTCAGGCCGTTTGTACAGCAAAGCTCTGTTAGACTGACTTCTCTTCGCTGGTAGAATTGAAAGATGCTCTGAACCGTGAATCTCCCAGATACATATCGTACACGAGGACCCTGTGTTTTCATTGGTCCGATGCCCAGGGTCCTTTCAGCCTGGAATGGAAGTGGCTTTCGCAGCGCTACGGTAACTGGGCCGCAGTTCTAACTGAACTTTCAGATTCGGGCCTGGCCACCCCAGCGTCCCGCGCCGCTTGGCAGGCGCTCGCCTCGGCCGCTTGTTTTTCCAGCCGGGAGGAGCGGGGTATCTGCAAGCTCAGGCTGAGTTTCCAGTCGAGCTGCCCATCCCAGCTGCTAATTAAACGACCGCGCCTGACAGCTCGCAGAAAAGCTAACTACGATAGGCTGGGACGCGTGTCTGTGTAGCCTGAGGGCGACTTTGGCATCAGCTCTAAGGAAGAAAGGGTGCATCAGTCTGTATAGGTGGTTGAGGAGCGTCTCAGCCCTGTGAACCACATGGACAGCGTCCTCACTGCTGTGTCCATTCATGGTGGTTGGATACTTTATTAATCCCAGACTATGGTACGGGTTTATAGGACCACAGCATACAAATTTAGAAGTAAAATGGGGATTTAGATATTAATAGACCTCAACGATAAATAATAAACACCAGTACCAGTGCAAAGAATGTCAGGGAAAGTATTTGATGGTGTTTTGCAGTAAGGCTCAGTAATAAAGTGTTAGTATTAATAGCATTACAAAGGGAGATGTACAGACAACAAGGAAATGTTGTATAAATGTGCCTAAGCAGTTCTGGTCTATTCAGACAGGTGGTTCAGAACTGCTTAGGTGGTGATGAGCTGTCCTGACTTCACTGACCATAAGCGGTGTGAGGTGGCATGAAGATAGCAGTCTTTACCTTTCCTGGTGGGGGCTTCAAGCCCTCTCCATGAGCACCCAAGTTCAGCACAAAAAGAAGCCCCTCTCTCTAGGATTATGGTATATGCTACTTTATACTTAAAAAATTAGGAAACATTTGTTTTTCTATTTCTTGTTTCTGACTACTGCTGAGGTCTTCAGTGGAAACGTACCCGGGACCGCAAATTCATGGGGGGGGGTTCAGCCGAGGCGAGGTTGCGGGCGGCCGCTCCTCAGGGTAGTGCAGAGCGAAGGGGTTTCTTTTCTCTGAAACCTTGTAAAATGCACTCACCTTTAACCGAAGCGACCCAGCGACCTTGGATAGATGAATATGAGAAAAAGTGAGGCTGCATTGTCACCCTGATCATGTGACTGCGCACGAGCACCGAGGTGGATCTTTTGTAATGACAGAAATGCTACATTTTCAGTCTTACCCCGCTAGCTAGGGAATGCTCACGTGCGCACACTGCACTTCAGCCTCTGCTCACTTGCTTCCCATTAAGTTCATTTTAGAAGCACAAATAAGTCTGGACTCGTAACTCTGAAACTACCTCTATCTATACATTGCACCATTCCGCTTCCATACCAAACGTACGTGGCAAAAGCTTCCCCTCCAAACAGGTGGTTAACTATATTTCTTTTGTCTGTGTCTAAATTTTCAAGTCTTGCAATGTAATATTTATATTATGTTTATTTGTCTCAGCGTTTATATTCTATTTAATAATTTTCACTTGTACTATAACCAGTGAGAACGATATTTTACCTCAGTCTATGTCCCACGCATCACATATCTGCATTTGACAATAAAAGATACTTTGACTTGTGCAGTTTTTTAATAACGGAAATTAAATTGGTGTGTAGCAATGTGTAGGGTCATTTAAATAACTTATTCATGTCTTATTTATAACATATTTAATGACGAGATGTAATTTCAAGTCATTACTCTATTATAGACTGTTATTTTGTACGGAATTACAGAGGAGCAAAAACGAGATCGAATTTTTGGTTTGGAATTAATACCGGATCATACCAAACTTATTAGGCGTGCGATGGCGAGATGGCTGGGGTTTCTGCTTTAAGTGAAACAACACTTGTAACGATCAGTCGTCATCATCATGCTCTTCCTCTCCAGCAGACAGACGACGCAGCACAGACCGATGGGCAGCAACAGACGCAGTCATCCGACAACACGGAGAGCAAAACGCAGCCCAAGCGGCTGCACGTGTCCAACATACCGTTCCGCTTCCGGGACCCGGACCTCAGGCAGATGTTCGGAGTAAGCGCCTCCGTTTACGGTGTCTGACCGGTGGGGGGGGGAGTATTTAGACAAACACTGAGGCCCGTAATAAAAATGACTCTGCATTTTTAAAATTCTTCTATAAATGTATTTTCTATATATTTATTTGTATTCGTATTTATGGTACCGCATAATATCGATATATTTACACACTCTAAAGAGCATAAGTTTAATTTAATCTTTTAGAAATCTTTTTTTTTCCAAGACCCACACCCCATATTGCCAATGAATCTTCTGTTGACTGATGTGTAACAACACCATTCATAATTGATGAAACGTTAAAAGGCAGGCTATTAAAAGCTTATTAAAAGGCACAGTTATTAATCCTCGGTTTCCCGTGAATTCCTGGCACTGTGAAAGGCTAAATATTACGGTAAATGACAGTAAAATTCCCGCTGGGAAATGTATGAATTCATCACGCGCTGGCTGTGATTGACGCAACGGGAAGTAGAACCGAGGGAAAATATTCTATGTATTTGGCGTTAATTCCCGTATCGTTTCTTTAAATCGTGTACTCGCCCAGCCATGGATGCATGGCTGTACAGAAAGCAGAACTTATGTTAACCGTTGACTGAATCTATGCGGGTCCCACTACTGAGGTGACATTTTTCATTAAGAAGTAACATGTCAGCCAAACCGAGTCTGGGAAACGTACACACATCTGAAGTTTAATCGAATAACATGAGTGTCTCCGCTGTTTTTCTGTTTCTTATTCAGTGAGAACTTCTCTTTTCCCCGTCTCTTTTCAGCAATTCGGCAAAATCTTAGATGTTGAAATAATTTTTAATGAGCGAGGATCCAAGGTACGTGATCCATCCACATCTTATGCATGCTGTGTCACCTTGATGTCAGTGAGGCAGGAAAACTGCTTTTTAAATGGGACAAACTTGGTAGAAAGATCAGTATCAGGAACGGATGATAACAGATCATAATTATTTTACTTAGAAATGATAGTGTAAACACATTCCTAGCATATATGTGTCTGATTTTAATTAGGGTACAGGATAATCTATACTGAAACACTGAATTATAACGTGAATCGCACAGGTTAATCTGTTTTATTTGCCTGTCAACTGTAAATATTTACATAGTTTAACACTTTTTGTCAGTGTTTTATATCCTTCATGGCTACAAGAATATGGCTAGATCTGGTTTTTATTCATTTCCAACCCTAAGTTCTCTTTCAGTGATTTGGTTTGTTTTTGTATATGAATATTTTACGGTTGTGTTAAGTTGTATTGTTAAAATATTTATGCATGTAGAATGACTGTTTTAATTTTCGTTGGCTTGTTTACTGCAGTCTTAGAAGTTTGTGTTCAAACACAGTGTTTATATCGATTCCATTTGTTTCTTTCAGTAGAGTTTATTTTCTTCTGTTATGACATGTTACAGGTATTTTTTGCTTTTAACGACTTTTTACTTGCTTTTATTACCTGGTTTTCTCAGGGGTTCCGATTTAATGAGGCACTCTCACATGTGTGGCTTTTTGTAATCTGCATGTACAATGCAAGGAGGGCGGCAGAAATGTGAAGTAGCGGTATCTGCGGCGCGCTCGGGCATTTTTGGTCGGCGATTGAATTAATAATGTGCATGTTGTTCTCCCTCCCCCCCCCCTTCTCCCGCCTGCATGCAGGGATTTGGTTTCGTAACTTTCGAAAATAGTGCCGATGCGGACAGGGCCAGGGAGAAATTACACGGCACGGTGGTTGAAGGCCGTAAAATAGAGGTGCATGTTACCGATGTTTCCCTTCTCATCGTTTTTAATAAATGTCTGCTCTCACTTGTCATTTTGTTTTGGACGCATTGTCTGTCTCTTCACGTGCAAATCCCTCCCTCCCTCATGGTTTCTTTCTTTAACTTTATTTTATGTTTTATATGCAAAAGGTCACTCTTAGGCCTATATATTCATTTTCGATTCATTTTCTTTATTTACTTTAGCGAGTCGATCTTGGCTTTTTCCTATTACTGACTTTAAGGTCTTTAAGTTGGTTATGATTTATGTACAACATTGAGAAAGATTAATGAAATTATGTTTTCCCTATGTTGAAAGTAATGTGGGTGCAGTAACTTCCCAAACGATCGAAAAAAAACAGCGATTGTATAATTATGATTAGTTAGCGTATTACAGGGTTGATGAGGGATATGCGGTGGCGTGTAACTAGGGCATAAAATCCTCGTAACGTGTGTTAATTGGGATCGCAAGGAATACTTTCAGGAGACGATTATAAGTCGAACAAGAACTGCATCCAAATTTGAATTTTACGGCCTGGGCTGCTGATTTTCCCTCAAAATTGACTCACGCTTCTCTGCATTTTTTTAAAAAGCACGCAATGCGCTGATCAAAAAGTCATTAGAGATTGTATCGAGATTATTGTCACCCCTGTTTCCCATTCAACACTGTCTTCAGCTGGTTTATTTTTTTTTAGACTCTAGAGTGATTCCGATATTAAGTGGTGTAGTCTTTGAGTAAGATGTTGCATATTTTGCCTTCTCATTTTCCCCCTTTCCAACGATAGCACATAGGGCCCTCACTCAGTAACCATGGTAACTGTACACATACACACGCGGGCGATGGTGTCGAATGGTAAGTGGAGAAGTCCATCTGCCGTTTCACGTATTAAGCTCTGATACCACGTGAATTTTTTTGACTTGTTCAGTTTCTTGATGCTATTTTACATTGGTACGCCTGTACTTGAGTGTACGTTTAGCTGTCTCAGAGGCACTGATCGGACTGACCTGAGTCGTGCACATCTTACTCAGATTGTAAACTCCATATTGTGTTAAACAATGCACCCCCTTTTATCCTTTGTTAGCTGTGGTTTCAGCTGGAATGAGTTTTTTTTTTTAATTTTTAATTATTATTGCGATGAAATAAAGGCTCTTGTTCCAAGTGTTTGAATGCTAAATGTTGCTTTTTCCAATGACACTTCTATTCTGAATAGTTTATGTTGCACAATGCTAAACTTGTTTGTCCTTTTTGACATTTTATTTTATTTATTTCTTTTATGTTTGTACCTTGTCTCTCTTCCCCCTTTCCACTGCATGTCCCTTCATATATAGGCTATTGTTTGTTTTCATTTTTTCTGATTTCCCTTTGACTTTATCATGAACAGATGAAGCATGCTTGAAAATCTCTTAAAATTGAAATATGCAATTTTTAATTTGCTTTGTGTGTCTTTTTAAGTATTGATATATGATACTGCTTTTTAAGTGAAATGGAAGTTACTTGTTTTGTTATTTTTTATTATACAAATACGTTGATTACTTTAATGCATGCCATTATACATTTAAGACATAATTGGGTCAGGCTATTGCAGTGAATGTGGCGTTTGCTAATTTTCCTTTTTTATATTTAGGTTAATAACGCAACAGCACGGGTTATGACAAATAAGAAGACAGTCAACCCTTATGCAAATGGTGAGTTACAGAATCTACTTTTTATACAGCTCATCTGTCACGCCGCTTATGAGCATCTTGTCTGTGGGCAGAGTTTCCTTCGACGTGCATGTTAAAGATGGGGACCGACGGGACATGACAGGGTCTGCCGTTAAGTTGCTTAGTTACCGTAAGCGTCGTTAAAGTCACATCCATATCCAGGTTCTTCACACTCACAGCTTTCTGCCGCAGTGCCTCTAGTGGTGGCTAAGCAGTCGATCGTGATAGGTCGATTTTTCAGACATTCATAGATGATCGCAGTCAGCCGTCAGCTCTTACCATTGCTACCCAGTAGCTCCCCAGATTATTATCCATACCTGGACCCATACCTGAAACAAATTATTAAATTTTACAAAGTAGAAGTTATTTTCCGCTACTTTTTGTAACAATATTGCAGTTTGATAGAGAAATAACCCAAGTGCACTCTGAAGTCATCAATACTCAAATGAAAAAGGAGATTAAAAACAAAACACCAATACTGAAAAAAACCATGGGTTTATTTGTCGTCATTTAAAAACGAAGTCGGGGCAGTAAGAGTGAATGCTTGCTAACATTTTCCAAACTGTGCAGACTTTTCTGCCAAAATATTAATGAGTGTAATAATGTTGGATTTTCCCACGTAAAACAGGTCGTGTTTCTGTTTGCTATTCAGCTCAGGAGGGTTCAAATATTTCCCAAGGACTGAGTCAAGGAACAGATCGATCGCACATACTTGTGTTAAAATAAGTATGGACTTGTGTGAAAATAAGTATGTTCATCGTTATTCTGACCATGGGTGTAAATTACGGGAGGGGGATGGGGGGTGGTAACCCCCCCAATAATTAAATCCGCCCAATACAACCCCCTGGACCCCACTAAATGGGTGGAGATTTCAAGCCCCCCCCCCCAATGTTCAACCCAAAGTTACACCCTTGTTGCTGACTAATATATTTGTTCCTCTGAAACAAAATCAACTTTTTGGTATTGGGACATTTTAATTAGCTACACGAATGCACCAGTGCACTAAACACATTAAACCAATTACATTTGTGAAATGAACACTTTTTTTTCCTCCTGGAAAGAGGCATGTCAGTCATCTTTGTAGGAGAAAAAAAGAAATTAGGAGTGTGAATGAATGAGACCAGAGCCCACAGAGAGCTTCAGAGCTCTAATTTGCTGTAATCAGTAGGGTATGAATTTACATGTTTTACGCATTTTAATCGTATAGCACTACAGCCAAACAATACAAGTCTTTTGTTGTATCCTGAAAGACGGCAAATGAGCTAATTAATTAATATTCCTCATCCATCACTGCTCCCGGGCAATTGAACACCTTCAGATGGGAACCTTTCTTTTGAGTATCTTCAGTATATTGAATTATTGATTTTTGGCGGGAAAAGTTTCTCTCCATTTGGAGTCTTGTAAGGGAGGTGGGTTTGCACTTCAGCTCTCCAGTATCCTGGGAAAGAGCAGAGAATTAAAAGTGTAAATCAGGCGAATGGCCCCAGAGGACTGTGAGACAGGGTTACGTGTGGATTCACCAAGTGTTTAAGCTAAACCCCTCAGGCTAAAGCAGAGATTTTTTTAGCAAATACACATTTACTGTATACCGTGGGCTTTTGCAGTATTATCCTAATGTGAATCTATGTGTGTTCGATGGACTTAATCCTGACAAATGATATGAGATATTTGAATGCTAAAAATGTATAATTAGCCATGACGGTTGCTTAGGGCAGCACTGTAGCACCACACTTCCTAGGCGGGGCTTCTTCAAGCAGATCGCCTCATGCAGGTCGAAGGCACATTGCTAGGCAAATCAGCATGTCTAAATCTGATTGCACGTATATGTGCACTGCAATGAAATGGTATCCCATTGTGGATGTACCCCTACCTTGTGCAGCTTCCTGCCCCCTAGATAGATTGATGCTGTAGGTAGATGGATGGATGGATGGATAGATGGATGACGTCATGTACCTTTTAGCCGTTTAACCTACTTCTGTGACCTGGACATTTGTGGATATTTGAAAATGCCTAAGAATTTTAATGTGTTATGGAAATAACATTAATATTAAGAAAGGATTCATATATAAATATACCATTATTTCATACACTAAGGCAGCCTTGAATTTCTCTCCTTACATTAACTTGTAACTATCTTTTTACAGACTAATAAGAGGCATAATAAGTGTTTAAATTGAATTCTTAAGTCGTTCCATGGTCGACTGTGTGTAACATACATGATGACCAAGAAAAAGCCCCCCATGGAAAGCAGGCCATCTTCATTGGCACCCCTGCTCCCCAACCGCTCTCCTTGTGGAAATTTGTCCATCTCCCCAAATAAATTCCATCTTCAGTAACACGCCCCNNNCCATCTTAATTAACCCGCCCCCCCCCCCCCCCCAGGCCACTGAGCCAGAGAGGGCAGATAGGCAGCTGCTGGTGGCAGTGGTGACCTTAGCACTTAAATGCTGTCTGGGAGGTCGGCTGTAACCCAGATGTAGATGGATGGATGGATGGATGGATGATTACATGAAGAACCTTCCCAGCTGGCGTGGTTGATCAATAGGCTCTTGGGAGATGGGGTGATTTCCACCTGTCACTGTCACAGGGTCTCACCCTAAGCCTGCTCAGATGGCAGGAAGAGTGTCTCCCTCCCCACACCCCCCCCAAGGCCAAACCCTGTGTTCCACGGACCCAGCAAAGTGAGGTTTAATCGTTAATATTTTCATGATAGATGGACGTCTTGTCTTCGATGGCCCGTGGAACGTTGTGGGGGTGGGGGATTTGGGCGGCACACTGGAAAAAGAGGGAGAGCGAGAGTGTCGATGAAAAATGAGAAGACCTCTTTCTTCAGTTAGCATCATCTGATATCCTGTGGGATTCTTCCCTGGGCTGATTTCTGAACCCATTAGAGGAACTTAAAGTTTGAGCGAGATCCATCACGTCACCTCAACCTTCTTCCTAACATCCGATGGATGGATTCCCCTCAACTGCCCAGTGTCTCTAAATGACCTGAATATGCTGACGGCCTGAACCGATTCCCTGGCCCACAGGGGACTTCTGCTATGTTTGATGGTTGTCATTTTCCTTCCGTTAAAAATAAACAGGATTTCTGGAACGTGGTGGTTAAGGTGATGTTTCTCTGTCTCCAGGCTGGAAGTTGAATCCCGTGGTGGGTGCAGTTTACAGCCCAGAATTCTATGCAGGTAAGTCACAGACAATCCTAGTGAATTCACCTTGTTATGTGTAGAATGTGTTATATAAGCATCGAACACCTCAGGTAACAGTTACTGTGTGGCCCAGTGAAAGCTTTAACTCTAAGCATGTGATCGCCATTGGTCTGACCACAGGTGACATCCGGGGTGTTTCTCAATACCAAGAATGAGAAGATCGTACTTGTGGTCTTGGCAAGACTGTTGTTACTAACCTGCCTTCCAAGAATGAACTTGGGTTGCAATGAATCATGGGATTGGTCTCATCTGGCGAGGATGCAGCTGATGTATATTTGGAGCAGGGCAAGAACGACATCTGAGGATTTTTACCGTCCTGTTGTACTTCTGTTCTTGTGTATTAGAACTGGCCTTCGGCAGTAGAATGTGACGTAAAACGGGTACGCAAGAACACAAGTACGGTCAAGTAGGCATATTGAGAAGCACTGCAGTTGTTTCTGTGCAGGTGGAGTCAGTGCACTCGTACGGTGATGTCTTATGCAAATTACTCTGTGCCACCCCCTTTCTGCTCGAACGCCCTGGAATGTGGCAGGGTTTTGCATCAGATTCTGCTCCAGAGTGAAAGCAGAAGTGACAGGCACATGACACCCTTTAAGAGTTTTAGCGAGCGATAAGGAAACCATCTGGATTGACGCACCCCCAGGGGCCACGGGGCAGGGGTATAGCAGGCCAGCACGCTCACTTGGTGCTTTAATTACTTCCATAACGGTGGGTCAAGGAGGTGGGACTGGCACTGTGCTTAGCCAGATGTGTGTAAATGACGGGTCTTCAGGATTAGCACAGGCCATATAAGGTGTTAAAAAATACGCCTTTCCCTGTTTGTGACCCCACGGTGATGGCGGTGCGGCAGTGACGGCAGTTAGTAGATCAGGGCATGTACCTGAAGTTCTGCGCTCCTCCTCAGAGGGGCGCTGCCCCTGGCCCTGAAGTTTACCTACCCAGCTGTTGTGCTGTGTGGAAATGGCAGGAGACCTGTAACATTTGGATGACTGAGTACAAACAGCTTAACCTCCCCCTCCCCCACCCCCCCCCCCCCCC
>JAODUD010000045.1:11008239-11021329 GCA_026784285.1 Stomatorhinus walkeri
GTGTCCTGACTTTGGGGTGTTTCCTCGGACAGGGTGAGCACATTTGGAGGTGTCCTAACTTTGTGGTGTCCCCAAGAAAGGAGTAAGCCCATTTGGAGGTGTCCTGACTTTGGGGTGTTTCCTGGGACAGGGTGAGCCCATTTGGAGGTGTCCTAACTTTGTGGTGTCCCCAAGACAGGGTGAGCCCATTTGGAGGTGTCCTGACTTTGGGGTGTCCCCAAGACAGGGTGCTCTTTTGACAGAGACGCCATACCGAGCTCAGGACCCTGTCAATGAAGTTCTGTTTTCTTTACCTCTGTCCTGATGGCATGACACTGTTCCCTTTAAGAAAAATCCTCTTTAAATCTACTTATTTTCTATCACCCAGGCCAATAATTAATCAAGCCTCTCCTTGTGGCCTAATTAACTAATGTTAATGACTGCTGATGTGAACTCTCCCACTAGCTATGAAATTAAATTGTTCAAGCAGACATTCAATATTGTCAGCATGTGTGCATTTCTTTAATTAACAACTTTAACTCAAAAAATGTCATTTGATCAGTATAAAAGAATATGAAACTGTTCCAACCATGGCAACAAGTTAATAACAACGCCTGTTCAATTAATTAAAATAACTATTGATTTCAAACACATTAGCATTTTATCCAAATCACTTGAGTGAGAAAACTTGCTTAAGCATGAATGTTTTTTAGCCCAAAAGTTTTTCAAAGTTTATGTTTAAGAAACTCTTTCTTTATCACCAGTTGCAGCGTCACCCTTTGCATTATTTTCCGAGTTTGCTGACAGCAGAATATGGTGGATTGATCTGTATGATTTTAATGTTTCTCTATTTCATTACTTTCTGAGTCACATCCATCACACTGGAGTTCATTTAATGCCTCCTAAATCACCATCTTTTACCTAAAGCCTGCAAACAAAAGTGTTCAGAAAAGCAATTCCTGGCTTAATCTGAGAGGATTTTAATATCAAAAATTGTACAAGAGGTGTCTGAAACTCCACATAAGGTTTGCTCAAAAGATTATTTCCCTCCATTTTTAGAAGTAAAGTTTAATCATCGTTTAACGTTGCTATATGAGAATGGAATTTATTCACAGAACCTGATGGCTCATTTTCAACATTTTGCCAGTTCACTAATAGTTAAGTATTAATAGTTTTAAATTTCGCAGAAAATAATAACTTAAGAACAAACTTTTTCTCCCTAAACAAACTGCTTTTTTAGCTGATTATTGGCAGCACTAGGTTAAGGGCTTTGTTGTGCGTCAGTCTGAATGAACATATCCACAGCTAGTGATTCAAGAAGCCGCAGATTAATCTGGACACAGACATGGCAAAGAATAAGTCAGACAAAAGAATCATGTGATGTTGATTTGTGGGGCTCATGCAGGTTTAATGGACTTTAACAACAGGATTCGCTGTTCGTACCTTTTCAGGTTCGAGTGAATTTCTGGGGCAGTCTTTTGGCTTAAGGGTATTTGAATGTTTGGAGACACATGAGAACAGGTAAACCTTGTTTCTTCCATTATGAGATAAGGCCACTGTGCCGGGGACACAGGTCCCTCTGCTTCAGCACAGCAAAAATGTGTGGTTCCGTTCATTTTTAATAAGAACAGTGCTGGAAATACAGGGCAGGCGCCGTGGAAACGACGTCGAGGAAGATGGGCAGCTAACAGATGGTGATTTTTCTGCACCTCTGAGTCCCTGAGTAATCTATTCCAATAACGGCACGGAAAAAAAAAAGACCAACAGTTTAATCCTCATTTAATGGAGACGACAACATTTCTGCTGAGCTGAAACGTTCTCCTGTTTAGAAAATTAATGAAAAACCATAATGAGACCGAGGACGTTCGCCTGTAAACAAGACAAAACGCTGCCGATATATTTCCGTTCGTTTGCAGGCAGTACAGTTTGCATCTGGCATGAGCCCGTTTGTGAAAATCTGACAGAAAAATTATTATAAATAGGTTGCTCCAAATCAGGTTGCTGCCGTTAAGATCACCAGCCAATACGTTTCTTGGGAAATGTGGCTTCTAGTTTTTTTTTCCCACCAAACCGTACACTTTATGGACAAAATTTTATTGGGACACACCTCTTATTCGTTGAATTCAGGTGTCTGATTCAGGCCCATTGCCACAGGTGTAGAAAATCAAGCACCTATTTATACAGTCCAAGAAAGGGTTGTGAAGAGCTCAGTGAATTCAAGCGTGATACTGCTGTAGGAGGCCACCCAAGTCAGTTCATGAAATTTCTTCCCTGCTAGATGTTCCATGGTGAACTATAAGTGGAATTATCACAAAGTGGGAGCTTTCAGGAACAACAGAAATTCAGCCACAAAGTGGCAGGCCACGTAAAGTGACAGAGCGGGGTCGCCGAATGCTGAGGCACATGGTGCGTAAAAGTTGCCAAAGCTCTGTTGACTGCAGAGTTCCAAACGTCCTCTGGCATTAATCCCAGCGCAAAATGTGTACACCAGGAGCTTCCATGGGCTTCCATGACTGAGCAGCTACATGCAAGCCTCTCGTCACCGAGCGCAGTGCCAAGCGTCAGACGGATTGACGTAAAGCACGCTGCCACTGGACTCTGGAGCAGAGGAACCGTGTTCTGTGGAGTAAAGAGTCACACTTCCGCGTCTGGCTGTTCTGATGAACGAGTCTGGGTATAGCGGATGCCAGGAGAACATTACCTGCCTCACTGCATTGTGCCAACTCTAAAGTTTGGTGGGTGACAAATAATGGTATGGGGTTGTTTTTCAGGGGTTGGGCGAGGTCCCTTAGTTCCAGCGAAGAGAATTTTTAATGCTTCAGCGTACCAAGACATTTTAGAGAATTCTACGCTTCCAGCTTTGTGGGAGCAGTTTGCCGACGACCGTTTTCTGTTCCAGCATGACTGTGCCTCAGTGCACAAAGCAAGGCCCATAAAGACATGGTTGGGTGAGTTTGGTGTGGGAGAACACCTGTAGGATGAACCAGAACGGAGATTGTGAGCCAGGCCTTCATCCCCAACATCAGTGCCTGACCTCACAAATGCTCCTCTGAATAAATGGACAAAAATTCCCACAGACACTCCAAAATCTTGTGGGAATCCTTCCCAGAAGAGTGGCAGCTGTTATAGCTGCAAAGGGGGGACCGACTCCATATCCATATCCCTATGGATTTAGAATGTGATATCATAAAAGTCCCTGTTGGTGTAATGGCCGGGCGTCTCCATACTTTTGTCCATGTAGTGTATGTCGTACTTTGATCTGCGACATAATGAACTGTGACGTAATGTGACCTTGAACAGGAAACTGTTATAAAGGACATGAAGTGGCACGGTTCAGTCAGGAGCCAGTGAGGTCCTCATATAAGGAGATGATATATGATCCAAAACAAAGACTGAGATGTCGACCCGGAGTTCCGATGAGCAGGCCCAAAAAAAGCACTTCCTCAATTCCTCAAGCACTAGGGTAAAATGTAATACGTGAAGCATGGAGACACTGGATGGGCAGACCACACAATAAACCAAATCAATGCACAGTAAATTATATGGGTATATAAAAAGCAGTTGACTAGTCATTTTCAAGATGGTCTTGGTGTTTTTATAGTATGGAGGCTTTAATTTATAGAGAAAATAAAAATAGATTTTTATGTTGCCTGCATTTGATTTAATCACCAAATCAGCTGTAAGTCATACACTGCTGAAAATTCAATTTAACTCCACCACCGGTCCCCCTTGCCACACTCAGGCTGCGGGTACCAGCGATAACGGTGTATGTATACTGATTTTAAAGCTCCCAGAGTCTCAGACCTCTGTGCTTGTGAGTGGGAACTTGCAGGTGTGAATCCCATGCTTAGTCGCATCTCTGTTGGACATTTGAGCATGGGCACCCAAAACCGTCCTGGTGGCTCTTGATGGACGGCTGGCCCCGTGTGCACAAGTCTCATGAAAGCAAGATAGGAGCACATTGCACTGTACCTACACAAATGACAAATAAACCTTCGTTTCAACAGAACACACCTGCTATTTCAGCCCTAGGCGACAGTTCAGCCTGGCATCTTTGAAAAGAACGGCGATTCCCTTAAGCCGACGAATCGGCTTCCCTTGTTGTGTGAACACGCCATTCAGCTGTTAGTTTATTATTTTTTAATTGATTATGAATAAAATTAGGCACCTGGCTTTGCCTTAATAATGCCTATTAAAGAAATTCTGTCTCACTAATGAACAGTGCCCATCCATTAAGGCACATAATTAGCTGGGTAGTAAAAGGGAACGTTTTGTTACCTCTGCAAACTGAAATCACTGCGGAGAACAGGACAAGCTAACAGGACAAGCTACTTTGGTATAGGGAGTGATGTTTGTCGACATGTATGAGCTGATAAAGTCACATTGACTTCGTTCAAATATTCCAGCAGATCAAGAAAAACAAGGATATAGGCAATTCAAAGCAGGAATTCATAATGAGATCTTTTTATCTGCTGTCTTCATAATTGAATAGATAACAGAGTTGCGAGTGCTGTGGGCTGAAACAGAGAAGACTGTAATACTTGTGATAATTCATATCGTTCGGGAAATATGAAGCAGTGCGCGGGGAAAAAACAGTCTTAACAATGAAAGAAGTGATTGAAACAGGAACGAAAATGCAGAATGGCATATGAGTAAGCCTCACAGCCGGAGTGGACAATGGTGTCGCTGTGTAGCGTGGAGGTGCGCCATCGTGTAACGATCCGCATCGTTGGTCTTCGCAAACAGCCCGGAAGCGTGGAGAGAGCGGGAGGGTGAGTGGGTCAGAGAGCGAGCCGAGCCTCATTCGGAGCCGTCCGCCCCGGGGAAACACGAGCAACTGCGAGAGAACGTGGTTCTTCCTCACCCCACGTGAAAGAGGCTTCGCAGCTGCTTCAGAGGCTCCTCACCCTTCGTCTGTCGAGCCGCAGTGCTGCTGACGCTCCTGGCTCCTTAACGCCATCTTTTGCTTCGGGAAGCTTCCATTTATTCAATCTGGATTTTGGACGAACGGGACCAGCCTGCGGGAATTTTAAATGATAGATATTACAACATATTTATACAGCAGTGTTTCCCAATCTGGTCCTTGGGGACCCACAGACAGTGCATGTTTTCGCTCCCTTCCAGCTCCCTAGCGTAAACGTGTGTTGTCTGTTAGGGAGCTTGGAGGGAGCAAAATCATGGACCAACTTTGGGTCGCTGAGGACCGGATTGGGAAACACTGTAATACAGTATTTAAAAACACACATAAACAAGAAGAAGAATCAGCATATCCAGTGTTTTTTTCCGTTCACAGACTGTGACTTGATAAAGCGCCTGGCACATTACACATCATGTTTGTCTTTATTCTGCATTACTATGATCAGGGGTGGGGGCATGATCAGATCCCCGGGAGGGTGACCTCAGCTCTAGCACCCTCCGACACAGACGATTGGTCACCCCCCCCCCCATGGGTCTTTTACAGGCAGCCTTGGTTTACGATCCCCCCCCCATCCCCCACTCAGGCTGGTGCACCATATATTACTCATCCCCACCTTGTCAGGGGGGGCCTCCAGGCCACATCCATCAAGTCAATCACTGAGAGCTTAATGCAGCCCCCACATTACTCATTACCCCATCATTTATTAATGCCCCCCCCCGGACAGTACATTTATCCTGATAAAGCCTTTGCCCCAGGACACCCTGTGATACCTTGTTGTGCGGTGCTGTCGGAGCGCGACGCCCTTTTTTACAAAGTGCGTTTAGAATGGATCACTATTTAATCTGCCCTGTGGACACCCCCCCATATCCCGACATCACAAGTCCCTCCTATATTGCTCATATTACAGGTGCAGAGCAAGGCATTATGGGGATGGCTGCCTCTTGGTTTAAAACAGTCTGTCTGGCTGAGGAGCGCAGGCAGACCGCCTGATTCTGACCTGTGGTACCGGAATGTCCCAGGCAGGTCTACAATCACAGTGCCGTCAGACAGCATCATGATCCCACCACATAGCTCCCCCTCAAACTCGGGACCGAAAGCCCTCCCTGCTGGGGGGGGGGTAATCCTGGGGTCCATCATGCCTCTTCTGCTCTTAGTGAGATGGATCCACAGGAGGCCCCCAGCTATAACAGCCCCCACGGCGGCCGTGAACGATGGGGCTTTATTAACCTAAGGCTGCATCTGTGCCACCAGTGGCGCGTGGCTGATGGCCCGGTGCAATCACGGCACCGCGATCACAGCCGCGCTCTAAGCGTCGCAATCCGAGCAGATATTTCAAAGCGCGGACGTGTCTGTAATATGGGCCAGGGAGCATCTTCTGCGTATCGCCAGATGCCTCTGTGTTATTTTTCTTTTCCTGTTTAATAAAACACATCTTCTGCTTTTTTCTAAACATTTAACAGCTGATCCCAATGGAAGATGGCTTTCTAGGTTTTAGACACTTGGGGGGGGGGGGCGTCTTTTAATGAGGAAAGTGAAAGTGTAGTATTACTAACTTCCTTTGAAGTGTCCCTCACACCCAGCCCCCCATTTGTCCCGTCACTCAAACCGTGCATTTGCAGGGTACTCCTGTTGGCCACGGACTGTCACTACACTAAATGTGAAATAACTGCGTTCCGTATTTAGGAGAAGCTGAAGCAGCATGTTCCGCTACCCAGCCAGCCTACTACCATCTTCTATCCTAGCTAGTACTCATTTAGTTTTTAAAACGTTTTTTAGGGGAGCAGCACACATCGTCGAACATAGGGAATTCTGTGCGTTTTCACATGCCAGCACCTCCCTTGATTCCCCTTCCCCCACCCAATAGTCTCTGGCCTTGGTGGCTTTTCACGCCTGATTTCTGGAGCAGCTCCAGCTCCTGCATCACAGAAAACAGCTCGCCAAACACATCTATCTTCACGCTACACGCGCTCCCTGCCAGTCCTGATTTAATTTAATTGCCCGCTCGCCGTCCCCAGCACCCCCGCCCGCAGGGAATATAGGAGGTCGCGGTTTTAGCACCGTGTGACGTAAACGCCACCGGTATTGATAGGGTCACCGCAGCCGTTTGTCACCAATACGTTTCTCATTTTTGTCACTGAGCAGGGCAAAAAATGTGTCACTGCCACTCCCGATGCAGCTTTGTTGCTACAACTTAAAACTCCTTTGTCATTTCCAGCAGCAAGGCATAAATCGGGGTTTCGGGGTGGGGGTGGACGGTGGTGGGCGTTAGATGAAATTTAACAAGCCTATAAGTCAGCAGGTCTGAGAGGGAGCAGCCTGGGCGAGTAAAGTTTCATCATCCCACACCGCAGAGTGATTTAGGCTGTGAGTGGGCAAGAGTCCCCACTGATGGAATCCCAACACGCTGCCATATATCACGGGCACCAAACGGGATTTGAGAGCCGGCCACAATGAAATTTCGCCACCGAATAGGGACACCCAGCACCCAAAATGGGTACAAGATTACAGCGAGATGAAATTTCAAGAACACTGATTCACTTTTAGGCTTAGTCTGCCCGACTCCCGTTCGTCGACCCCCAGTCTGAGGCTCACCGCCTTTCCCGCATCTCGCTATCCCTGTCATGGAAGCGCTCGTTTCGACACAGACATGACATTTGTGAAATATGAGACGGTGACGTCCGTCATTTGAGGAAATCTCGATATCGAAAGAACCTTTGAACCATTGATCCTTTTTTTTAATGTTTACAATTATTGAACGGGACATTATGTATATGAATTCAAAATTGCGCACAATTGATTAATATGGTATGGCTTCTGGCTGTTTATGACCTCAATTCTATTTTGTATTTGTTATTTCAAACAAATTGTAAAAACAGTCCTAATTATTCCAATACATTTGTGTCTATACATTCTTGTGCAGGGTATTGTATGGTTTCATCCTCTGTGCACGTCTGTAACCCCCGCCCTCCCCGTACTGTGTTCTCCTGTTTCACCAGCAATATGTCAGCGTTAACCAACCTGCTTTGAAAAGGTCACAGACTGGAGGCTGCTGGAGAGTCCGTCAAGGAGCTGGGCTCCCTCATTAGCCCGCACCCCCCGCGCCCAGCTGTGAGGGGGAGCCCGCGCAGAGCCGCTTGAGACACCGCTAATTAGCGCACATTACCGGGTACGCCTCGAGGTGAAGGTATAGCAATACGGGAATCCCTCCCGGGTCCGGCTACTTGTAGAGTCTGAAATGTCACCTACTAAACATAGCTAACAAATAAGGGTGTGAATAATCAGTTTCCAATGAATTGACTAAATCAAATGAAGGGAAAATTCTTGACTTTTTAAACGGCGGCTTCAGTGACACCACGGGAGTCTATCTACTGGGTCGCCGCTATAACTCCAGCGCACTGGATGAAGTTGTAGCTTACGAAGTTTAGACGCCCCGTCAAATGAAGGCTATTGCGATTTGGGGGACCGAGAAAGTTTAGTTTATTACACACTGAACCGGAGGTCATTACAAAGTCATGGATGTGCTATTTCCGACCATCTATCCCTTTCCCTTTCTATTGATTTGACCGTCCGGCCTCTTTGAAACAGTCTGTTAAAATGCCATAAAAGAAGGTCAAACTCTCCATAGAGAACCCGTTATTTCTATTTCTTTCCCCCCCGGGTCCCACCTTTGTCAGATGGGGCAGCATTTTAAATGTCAACATACGTTAAATCAGCTTGCGGAGGATCCACGACGCAAAGACGCGCATTTCGCCGGCGTTTTGCGGTGCAAACCGAGCGCCTCTTTGATTACGGGGCGAACAATGAATTAATTAAGAAGTGAGCTACAGCTACCGCGCTTTGCTGGAGCGCCAGAAAATCACACTTCTGTTTTTGCGGCATTTCTAACTTATGAGCGATTGTTACTTAGTTTGTCATTAGTCCAAGCCGGGTACAACAGATGTTCGGCTTGACACAGCGTTTCTCTCCGCTCTGTCCAATTTACTGCTTTTCATTAACAGACTAGTCTGGGTGGCATATGCAAGTTTGATTTTTATTTATACCTTTTGCAGTGTAATGTGAATAAACGACCTCCTGCAAGCTGCGATCCGCTGTAAACAGTGGTCCACCTATTCAGACATGAAAACGGGATTAGGAGGAACGTGTGAAGTGCCGGGAACAGGGCAAAGGAAGATGTTGTTACCGCAAAACAAAGTGACTATACTCCGGACCCATATGGTGATATATAGGTCATTTAACCGTTGCTAACTGGAATTAAATCCAGGCGATCAAAGGCCCACCGAGCGTCGTTTTGTGTGAGGTTCACGGACGGGCACAGATGCTTTTTCCTGCTTGACACGGAGCTTGCAAACTCGGCAGCTGGTTGGCAGGCGGCAGCTGGGCTGGAGAAAAGCGGCAGCTTCCTCTGGCCGTTTTTTAAACGCCCCTTTTGTCGTTTTTATGCATCCATAGCGAACGTGGTCGGTTTTTACTTTATTGCCTATTTTACAGCCTACCCCTCATCCGAAAACGACGTAACGGAAAGGCTCTAAACATTAACCGCTTGAAACGTAGTTACGCTATTTACGTAATTTGTCCGATGAGTCAAACGCGGAAAGCCTGGTGTCCTTTATGTTATTTTGGGTTGTACAAGTCGCAAATCTTACTGACAGTAAAATTCCATTTGTACAAGAATACAAAGCAGCAAGAACGTTTCCCTGCTTCATTAAATAAAAAAAAATACAAATTTTCACAATCACGATGGAACCCAGTCTCTCTTGCAGACTTTTAATGTGTGTTTAATCGTTTGCACCTGATCGCCGTTTGCCTAATGATCCCGCTTAGCGGCGCAGTACTTTGGGTGAAGTTTTGGCTGCAGTGCGTCCCTGTCTGAATGCACAAAACAACTGAATTATTTTACATTTACAAATCTGTGTGTTCATAACAAAAACGGTCCAAATATGATAACTAACGTAAAGTCGCAGCAAGTCAGGTAGGTGCCCTACTAACAGCCACTGGTCTTACAGGGTATCTGGCGTGACGCTCACGCAAGAATTCTTTCGGCAAATCTATATTATTCCAATATAAACCTGAAATTAAATACATCAAAAGTCTTAGGGTACTTTGCACACCCTACAGACAGTTTACAAGGTGACAAAACTGTTACATACATGTAAATGTGTACAGACTTGTCTCGAATTGAAAATCTCACTAGAGCTAGCTGAGCAAAGTTGACAAGCCCGCATTTATAGGTCTGCTCGTTATTTAAAAATATTGGGATACCGACGAATTTCGCCCAGTGGTGGGTGCGGCCGAGTGCCGTACCAGAGCATCATCCCCATCCAGATCTGACCTGTGCAGTCCAACTGCATTTTGTTTCAGCCTTTTGAGGCTGTGTGAGCCACGGTGCGGGTTTTTTTTTTATCGCTAGGTTTTTATGATCGTCATATAATCAGCCAAGCATGCTTTAATTGCACCGTAGCGTACTGTTGCATTTGTGCTGAGCCTGTTCAAACGGCATTTGATGGATGAATAATAATCATGTAAAATTTCCCAGTCTAAGACGTATGTTAATCTGAGCTTGCACTCCTTTGTAGACTCCAAATGTGGTTCTTTTTGCTGTGAAATTGAGTAATTAAGTTTGCTTCAGTTGACCTTAACAGATTGTTAAACACACTTGTGGTACACTTCCTGGCTGTGCTGCGTGGACGGGATGTTAATATTTCAGGTCCGTCTACTTGTATGTTTTGCTGACGAGAAAAAAGTTTTATTTTATAATGGTTGTGTGGATTACTTCAAGTATAGTTTGAATTTGAAACGGGTTCTCTGAAAAATACCTTACATTTTATGGGCTAAGTCTACTGCAGTCTTTTTAATAATAGGGCTACTTTGTTAATAAACATGGCATTTTTGCGGTAGGCCTATTTGGTCGAAAGCAGTCATTTTTGGATCAGTGGACAACAGTAACTGAAATGACAAACTGTTGTATTTGTGTAGGCCTGCTCGTCCATTTGAAGCACAAACCCCATTTATTAAAGTGTGGTATCTTTTTTGTCCTTCTTGCGGTTAAATCGACGTTTTAAGGCACTACATCACCCGAACAACAGTAGTAAAACGCGTTAAAGGCGATTTGGCCGGTTCGGCCCGTACTTCCTCATGGTTATCCCCTCCGATGATGTATGCTTGTCTTTTCACTATTATTAAATCCGAGGCTCCCATTTTTCATGAGACCACATTACTGAATTAAATTGCCTTTGTCGCAGTTATATCATGCCGTTTAGCCCAAGGCTCTTCTCTCCCCGCTATTAGATTACTTAAAGGTGCACGTGTCCCAGCGGTTTTAGCTTTAATATCGGCATCATATAAGTAGTCCCCGTCCCCTGCTTTTTGTACTTTTCTGTATTTTTGTGTTGTTTATAGTCTTCATTGAAATGCCGAGGCACCAGGGAGCGCCCTAAGGAGTACCTGAAAGGCGGAGGTTAATATGTATGGGGACTTGCCTCCGTGAAGTCCGACAAGGCCGTTTTAGACAATTTAGAAGTGTGTGTGTGATATTACAAAAGATAATATCGCTTTTATTTTGTCCGCGGCGTCCCTCCTAAAAGTACCCTGCTGATATTAGTCGGCTGCGCTATATTTCCGGCGGGGTGTTTCATATCGGGACCGCCCATCCCAAACCATCCCCGCTGAAAGTGCCGCGCATTGTTTGAAAGTGATCTGTTGCCCGGTATCTCGCTGGATTCCGGTATTCGTGCCCCTGTCCCCCTCCCGCCGGGAACATCTTCATCAAAGCCCCCCTTCTGTTCTTCCGTAAAGCTTTGCCCCCCCCCCCCCCATAAGTTAAAGCGGTCACTGAATTACGATCGTTCATTTGTGTTACGTATTTAAGAACTTATGACGTCGAAATAAAGAAAAGGCTAAATATGTAAAGTAGGTAATTTCTAACTAAAAATCTGTACTCCATGTACATTTGTGTCTGCCAGCCACAGCTTCTGATCACGGTTTGTACAGCTGACTGGGTCAGTGTGATGCTAAACTTTGTCGGGGAGGGCGGTGGGCACTGGTCGCGCATCATGTGAGCGTAGGCGAGGCACTCGGCGCTGGCAGGCAGCCCCCGGTAAATCAGCAACACGTGGTGTTTTAGTTACCAACCATTCCATTTAAGACGAGTCCCAGCAGCCCCCCAGCTGCGACCAAATGGATATGGGGCGGGGGGCTTTGGCCTCGCTATGCACCGTGCTTTGAGAAATTGACATTTTAGAATTAAATATAAAACTGAAAAAAAAATTGGGGGGGGGGGGGGGCAGTTACTTAAATATTACTAAAATATCTAACCAAACACTGAAATGTAAATAAATAAACAACAACACAGTTGTTCACTCGTGAAATAGCAGGACGTCAAGTCTGCCTGCTTGGAGACTATCGGTGCTGCGTGTTCATCAGATACGACACTCTCCATTCACTGCGGCATCAGCATTTGCAAAAAATGGGAGAGTGTGACATAAAGTGTATATGTGTGTGGGTGCGGGGGGGGGGGGGCAGAGTGAGGGGTCTGAGGACTGAGTGTTTGAAATGTAAATACTCTTTCACTTATATGGGTTGTTATATGAAATACCCATAATAGATCGCCTCTTACCAAACTACCAGGTCATCTCACATTCTCAGAGACCTTAATCCCTTGCAGAATACCCCCTCCCCAAGCACCGCCCACCAACCCTGTTGGAAGGTGGACTGGCTTGCTAAAGACACATCATGACATCATCTCCTCCCCTCATGTGAGGTGGCAGGTCCGATGTGAGTGTCCTGCCTCTCGCCTAACGATGATGACATAATCACTTTTTCCGTCCATGTAGTTGCCTTCACTTGAATTCTCTCGACTTGTCTGTTTTTATTGTCCTTTCCCCACACTGGCCTCATTCGCTGCGCCTTCCCGAGAACCCAGCAGATGCACCTGTGTTTTCTAGCGGCTCTGAATATGTGAATAATTTAGTCATAATAAAGAATTGAGCTCATTTCCATTTGAGCTGTAATTACTTCTGCTTCATCCATGGAGTGTTTTAAATTGCCTCCTTTAATCGAAAGGTGTTTTATCACAGAGATGTACGCCTTCTTTACACTATTAACCTGTCAAGTGTAGTAGGTACTTCAGACCCGGGGAGCGATTCTTCGACCCGCTATGAAACCTGTCGCTGCGCCCCCCCCCCCCCCCCCCCCCCC
>JAODUD010000045.1:11024335-11049497 GCA_026784285.1 Stomatorhinus walkeri
AGGGGGGCATCAGCTAGGGCAGGCGCTGTCATTGGGGGGAGGGACGCTGCCCCAGTTGTCTGAAGTACGCTGGGATATAATTAATTAATGCTGTCAGACTGGGATAGGAAAATGTCTCCCCAGCTTCTGGTATCACACGGGGAGGGGGGGTCAGGCGCCGATGCCAAATGTCTGTGTTTTACGTGCATGAATTATGCATAATTGTTTACATTTTTAACTTTTGTGTATATGCTATAGTTCATTTTAAAATATGCATTCTTTCATTACTATGTAATATTTTGAGAAATATTACTTTCAAAAGTATGCACCTATAAATGCCCTAATCTGTTCTTAGTAAAAGATTTGTTTTTTGTTTTTTTTTTGTCTGTACTAATGCCACAAAAGTATTATTACAATCTATTTTTAAAGCCTTTTTGTGTAATCATTTTAGGTGTCTCCCGTTGTGCTATTAGGGATATGAATAATGGTCTTTATTATGAAGACTAACAACCAACATTGTGCGATGTTGTTTAAACCGTTTTAGAAAAACGTTTATCATGGTATTACATGCCTTTTGAATAGAGGGGAAACTACTATTTTCGGTCGTGTGTATGCGTGCGCGTTTACACTGCTTTGCCATAGACAGTGATGTCACCCAGCGTTCAGTGTGCTTAGTCATAGCTGCAAACCTTTCTGCTTTTTGGCACTGTAAATGTGATGTAGCGATTATAGATCTGGATCTCTAAGTTCAACACCGGGGTTGTATTCCGCGTCAAATCGGGATCAAAGTCGCAGACACCGTCGTACGTGTCATCAGGAATCGCCCTCAGCTATTTTATCGGGGCAAGACTGTTTGTGTGAGATTTTTGCACGTCAGTCACCCTGAAGAAGCGCCAGCTAAAAAGCCAGAAAATGCGAAACCGTTCTCATGCTTAACTGGAGGATGTCACGCTGGCGATGCCTTTGTTCTTTTCCAACATTCACATGACGAGGGGGGAAGCATGTTTCTATCCTAATTTTTGTGAAGCGAGTTGAAATGAGGTAACTGCGGGGATCAAAAAGAGACGTCAAGCGGCATTTCCAAAGTGAGACGCCCAGGGCTGCCGGTGCGGGAGTCATTCCTGGGAATCTTGTAAAACGACTCCTATTATATCTCACCTTAAATATGTCATATCTTGACTTCAGACATTTCTTGAACTTCTGCAGTCCTTCCCTCATGAATTTGAGAAGAATGTGACTCTTACTTTTAAGTCTCTTTTGAGTTGAAACTCTTATCTCTGAACTTTTTTGTCGTTCAAATGTTCTGAATGTGTAAATGTTGTCTCGGAAATCCTCTGCCTTCGTTCCGTTTCTGGAATCTCATCGAATGTCTTGAAGTCTGTAAAACCTAAATATATGAAACACCAATATTGCAAGACATCATCGGGGACGATTCTGCCGTTTAATTAACATTTTCGTTGTTTATATGGCCGAGTCAGAAACCTGCTGTGATATGCCGTCTGTGGTTTCCCTCAAAACTTGCACATTAAAGGATTTTGGTAATTTTGGATAAAATATGAGAATCTCTTTAGCGATGCCTTTTTCGTGTATAGTAAAACGGCCCCGCGTTGGATGCATAAGAGAGAAGGGAGCGGCTTGTTTTGTTTTCATCGTACATCAAAGTAAACACCCGAGAGTCCGCCTCTGGCTGCGGGAGCTCGATAGGGAGGGCCCTGCTTTATTACCTGGTTATTTTGTGCCACCCTCCTCCAAAAGCACAAGAAAGGGAAGGACTTTAGGGGTGAGATACCGGTGTGTTCACGCTGCCAGGTGCTGCTCGGTAATGAGACTGCTGGCGTCTGTTCGCTGCCCCATCTATCACTCCACCAATTTCCATATCTTACTTTCAGCGTTTTTCTGCGCTCTGAATTATGCAGCAAAACATGACTGCAATTAAACTTCTTTAATTAGGGCTGGTGCGTTATTAGGGTGACTGTTGCAATAACCTCACAACGTGAACCACGATAACAGTTCAAGTCATTAAGAAGTAGTTAATCATTTTTTGTCAACTGTTATCCATTTTTGTCATCTTTGCTTGTACATGACATGTTTTGTGTAGCTTAGTTTGGTGAAAAGTTACGTGCACTATAAGCAGATTAATACAACTTCATAACAATTTAGAAAGTAAGCGTTGTTCATATACTCTTGGAGTAGGGCTTGAAACCATTGAATATCCTAATTATTCCGGGCTCATATTTCCAAATAGAGCTGTTGCGCTTTTCATAAGGAAAACTTCTTAATATTTCTTCGTGTCTTTACGATGACATCAGTAAAAAAGTAGATTAGCTACCCGTTTAAAATGGCTAGCTATGGGTAAACATTCTTCAAATGCATGATAATGCGCCATAATTGTGTTTAATTTGTTATGTTTTTGCATTTTGGGTTTTTGGACCCCGTAGTCTTCTAATAATGATGGCTAACAGACAAACAAATTCCCATCCAAGCATCTGGAAAAATAGAACTGACTCTAATTGTATGTTAATGACTAAGCTTCCCGTTTGATAATCTGTATTCTTCTGCGCCCTTCTGTGTCGGAGGGATGGCCCTCAAACTGAGGAGGGACGTGGGGGGGGGGGGGGGGACCAAGACTCAAGCATTATCCAGACGTAATTACATCTCAGAAATGTATTTTGTCCTCATTAACCATGCTTAATGATATGATTCTTCAAAGGATCATTGACAAAATATGTAAACAACAGTGTTTCGGTAGTGCTGGGTACAAAACGTACTAACTTCAGGGAAGAACCTTGCCATTCCAGTGTTAATTTAGTATAAATTAGTATAATTTTGAGACTGTGAGCACATATTAAATCTTCGTGACCGAAGTAGCATATCAACAACTTTTTCCTCTTTGCGAACAACATCGGAAGTTTCTCCGTAATGAGCTGGCTGTCAGATAATGCGCTGCGGTTGAAAGGGTGGGGAAGATGGATGCGGCCAGCAGGTGGAGCCGCTAGCAGATGTCTCACCAGCCAATACTGCAGCTGTACGTCATTTGGGGCGCGGGCCAGTTATGACTTAATCCAGGCACTTTACGATACTCTGTGCCAGCAGCACTATAAAATGTGAGGCTGTATCGTCAGCAGAGGTCAGCGGGGGACGGATCAAACCGTTCGGCTTCGATGTCGACGCAGTTAAGTGTATCCTGGTTTAACGTGTTTAGAACGTCCCGTTCTAAAATGCTGGGTACAGGCATTAGCCTGGTAAAAACGAGGCACCGGTACTGTAATAAGAACTGATCCACAGCCCAGAAAATCACATACTTGGGAGGAAATTCTGCTTTATATTATACTGTATGTCCACTGTCAGAAAGAAAAAGTACCGATTTGTCCTTTTGCTTGTCACTGGAGCTGTATTCTCAAGGGTAAATGCACCTTTTAAGATACAGAAATGGAGGATTTTTTTGTCCCATTGGGGGTACATTAATGCTGTTTCTACATTGGGATGTTCCAAAGAATCCATTTCTGTACCTTAAAATAAAGTAAAGCAAAGGGTACAGTTGGCAGACCATTGAGGGTACAGCCCCAGTGACAAGCAAAGGCACAAACTGGTGCTTTTTTTCTGACACTGTATGTTGCTCAGCTGCCTAAGCCTCTATGCCTGATGATTTGGAGGTTGCCGGTTCGAGCGTGGACAGGATAGTCACATGTCCGTGGGGCCTTTAAGCTCCAACTCCAGGGGTGCTGCACGCTTCACTTCACCCCTCCCCCCATCCCCCCGTGATGGGGTAAAGCAAAGAGAGAATTCCCACATGGGGAGTAATGAAGTAACACTCTTCTGTTGTATTACATCCAGTTTGTCCTGGTCAGCGGTTGCAGGCTGGCCTGGCACCTATCTGGGAATGCCCTAAAAGGGCTGCCAGTCCATCGCAGGGCACCTGCACTCCAGGTGAGGATGACTGCATCTCTTTGGATGGCAGGGGGGGGGGGAAACCGGAGTGGCACCAGAAAGCCTGCGTGACACAAGGAGAACATGCTAACCCCAGAGATGCCCAGAGAGCGGCGGCGTGTTCCCAAGTCCCAGCCGTGGAGATGCAAGGTCCTACTCAGCCACCTGCCAAACGGGGCACGTCTCCACCTTAAATGGAGACCTTTCCCCCTCCCCCACATAAGCCCTCCGCGATCAGGAATAGAATGTCACCGCAGAGCGCCTCATGGTTCCTGACAGAGACTGATTTCTGCCCGCGACCCGGAGACCGACGGCGAAGACATCGAAGCGGCGATGAAGCTCCACAGGCAGGATCCCCCCCTCCCCCTCAGATTGATGACTCTGTCTGTTGGCAGTCAGGGAGGCCCCAGTGGGTTCTGGCTGTCGTTAGGGCCACACGGCCGGGGCCCGGAGCCGCGCTGTGGTTAAGGACCCATAAGGAGGGCTTCCGGCGACTGAAACTCCAGGTCTGTTCCGGAAGCTACTGTCACGCATCAGATCCTGGTGAGAATCATTTACACGGATGGTGTGAGGCCTGAACACTAGAGGGAACTGTTGTGGAGGAAAGTGCCTTGAGGACTATTTGGAAACTTTTTTTCCCCTCCATGTAAGTATAGAAGAATGAATGAATGATATCTCATTTATGTAGCACTTTCAAGTCACCCAAAGCACTTTACAAAACCAATGGGGAGCTGCTTCAACTCCCACCACTGTGTAGCCCCCACCTGGATGATGCGACGGCAGCCATTCTGCACCAGTACCCTCACCGCACCGTAGCTAAAGTGGTGAAGGGGCAGGAGATAATTCACCAGTTATAGGGGGTGAATAGGAGGGCAGATTTTAAAGGGCCACATTGGGCAGTTTTAGGAAATCAGGGCACCAATGCTGCTCTTCCAGGCGATGCCCATGGATCTCAGAGAGTCAGAACCTCAGTTTTTACAGCTAATCTGAAGGACGGCACCATTTTTACAGCCCAGTGTCCCCCATCATTGGGATCCACACAGACCACAGGAGGGGCTCCCCCTGCTGGCCGCACCCGCCTCTTCCAGCAACAACCCAGCTTTCCTAATCAGTTTCCCATCCAAGTACTGGCCAGGCCAGGACAGGAAATCCTCTTCAGACCAGCACATGTCTGACTTGTGCTGCCGCACAAATTTCTAACAACCAAGGAAGTCAAATTTAGCTGTACGTATGTGGGCGCCACTGCGGGGGCATGCGGGTGAGGAGCAGAGCGCCGTCAGTCTGCGTACGGGAGGGACGAGACAGCAGCTTCTGTCCCCGGGCCCATGTGCCCCGTAAACCTGCCGGCCCGGACAGCACTGCGCCCTCTGGACAGGTAGGGAGATGGAGAACAGCTGTTTTCTCTGATACTGAGAAGCAGGCGGTGATGGAGGAGGTGAAATGGACCACTGACCGCAGAGAAAAATGGAGGGGAGGGATTGTATGCCCCGCAGTGTAGAGGGTAGCACTGCGCGCTGCTCTGAGTTCGAACAAAGCAGCTGTGTGTCGCCATGGAAGCCTGCGGACAGCAACCTGGGCAGGCGGCCAGTTAGCTGCGGGCCAGCTCATGTTGCTGCATTGGGGGGGGGATGGAGGAGGCTGTGGTTATGCAAAGCAGCTGGCGGGTTTGAATAGATGTTCCCAACTTGATGCCTGATTGGAGCATATTTTAACGTTTCGCCCTCACCGGTGATAAATTGTCCTGTCTTCTGTGGTTTATATTTTTAATTTTTTTGGAGGGTTTTTTTTGTTTTTGATGGAACTGTGCCTTTAAAATCTCACCTCGGCAAAGCTCAAAAGAGGAAATTGACAAACTGACATTCTCTGACTTTGTATTCTGAACATTTTGTCCCAAAAAGTTTGCAAGTCCCGAATGCAACACACACACACACACACACACAGTGAGCTGTTAACAGTTACAGTGTCAGGTCCTGGTGTATAAAACTTGCCTGCTCGTCTTCGCGAAACAGCTGCTGAATGACTTTGTTTTCCAAAGAAAACTAAATGTTAGTTTTGCATACTTACATTGGTACTGCGTGCCTTGTTTTCTATAGTTTTAGTTAATGAACCGCAAATAGAGAATTACCCACACAAGCCATCGGTGGAAAATGACGGTTGCTGTGCGAGATTAATTTATAACGTAGGGTTGCCGGGGTGTTCTGTCATAAAATCCTACCTATCGAGATGTCCTATCGAGCCTTTCTGCGCATGTGTAGTTCAACCGTTTTGGGATTAGGGTTAGGTTTTAGGGGTTAGGGTTAAGGTACGGGTTTTAGGGGTTTTTGGGGTATTAGGCTTAGGGAAAGAGTTAGGGTTAGGGCTATCGATTAGCACCACGGTAGCATTTTTCGACAAGGCAGCATATATCAACAGAACACCGGCTCTCGCGCATCAGGCGTGACACTCACGCTTTCAGATTCTTACGTAAGAAATCTTACGGCAAATCTACATTATTCCACTATAAACGTAAAATTAGGTGCCTCAAAAGCGTTGGGGTAATTATCAAACCATACAGACTATTTACAATGTAATATAACTCTTATGCATGTAAACGTGTGTGCATATTTATCTCGGATTAAAAATGTCACGCCAGCCGACTCTGATAACGTGAGCTGGGCTGTTGGTTTAGGTTCGGACGAAATTTGCATTGTATGGAGAACAGATGTAGCCGGTTTCATAGAGGAAACGCAGGTAGGATGAACAATGTAGGGGGTTTCGTACTCGGGATCCGGCATTTAGGACAGAACCTGCGGACGCCGGCAGCCTCCGCACATCCGCCGCGGATGCGGTGCCGTTCACTGGTCCAACAGAATACAATCAATATGACAGGGTGAAATGAGGCACATTACAACGGTGTCAGCTCACGGTACCAGGGCAAGATGTTATAGCTCTTAGATTTGGCGACGTTATTAAAACTACTTGAGGAGCATTTTTTTATCGTACGGTTCCTTAGTAACCGACGGATCATAACTTTTTATTTGGACAGACATCGTGTTGACAGAATATGGCCGCCGCATTATTGTTGACTGTTTGATCTGTGAGCTCGTAAACATATTAACATCGATTTTATTCAGCACCCAGTTTAATGATTATATATGGAGTTGTACGAAAACTTATGTGAAAGCTGTAGACAGATATCTTAAGGGTGGAGGGGGATGTATCGAAACATCCTGAAACTCTATTTACTTGGAGCCAGTTTATCCCAGGTGATAAAACTGTTAATCTGGGGGCATCCTTCATATGGTTCGGTGACGCTTGACATTACACATTACTAATGGAGGACAGCAACTACGCCAGCAACTATGCAAACTATCAAACAGAATTACTGGAGATTAATACAATTAACATCTGGCTGTACACCTGTGGCTGTTGTGCAGGCTGCACTGAGCTTTGTTGTGTCCGCAGGTTTCCTTGCTCTAGCGCAAAGTGTCACTTCTGAAGCTGGCTCGTGGGAGCTTCACGAAGCCTCAATTCAGGAAGGACCTCTGCAGTTTTGGCATGGTGGAAAGAGGTGGCGTTGTGTTCACTGGGTCCGTTCCAGCATTCATTACCCGGGAGATCTTGGGCAAGTGGGATGAACACTTTGAAAGCGTTCACCCCAAATGGCTTCAGTAATATCCAGATGTGGAAATTGCTGAAGCAAGACAGCGTGGAAGACGAGTCACTACTTTCCATTAAAGGGTCTCAGAAAGGACTATGCAATAGGCATACTCTTGGGATTTCTTGTGAATTTCTGTATTTAGTGTGCTTTTTTCTGCCGGCACACGTACAGGAAGGAAAATGCATATATTTGGGGACGTACATCCATTTCAGCTGCCAAAAACAGTCTTGGTCAACCACTGACCAAGCAAACTTCGGGCTCTTCTTATGAAATAAGGCGCTACGTGGAGTCGGTCGCTCAGTTTCTGAGGATGACGACACTGAAACAGGATCTTTGTATTCGATGCAGTAAATGATAAGTGATGCATTTACAGAGCCCCTTTGAAATGTCTCCAAATGGATTTTGCTGTACCAGTGGATAGTCCAGTTGGGATTCCTGAAACTCTTGCTTACAATCAATTGGGTGCCAGAAAACCAGACAGTCGTACCCCCACCTCCCCTCAAGGTCATCCGGGCTCCCCGATGCTTGCATCTGGAACTATCGAGAGGATTTTTTTATACAGTGCATTAATTATTTCTTAGTCTGCACAGGAAACTACAGACTCGCTGTGCCATATCATTCACTGATTTGGCCTGTCCGACTAAAACAGATCAATAAGCAGCAAACTCCTCTTCTCTTTCGTGAATTAGTGGTTGCTGCAAGTGCATGCCGGGTGTGATGCGGGGCGGGGGGCACCGGTCTGGCGCCCGTAGGGATGAGCTTCAGTAGCATCCTCCCTTTCATCACCGTATGCAGATGAGATGCTTCGGTTTATCACGACAGACTTACGATCATTATGAAAGACTGATTGTTCCGCACATCTGAACGAACTGCGTGTGATTCCAGTGAAATGTGGCACTGGTAGGTTATTCCACAACTGCAAATATTTAATTCTTGTTCGTCTTTTATACTCAAACTCCGAATAAACCACAGTGATTTTTACTGCAAAGGTCTGGTGATGCACTTCAAGATGTTATCAGTAACTGGAGCAAATCGCGATCACTTCTGGCGGCCTGGTGAGCCGATAGCAAACTGCACGAGCCGAATGTCTCGCTTCCTTCTGTTGTCTAATCTGGGATTAGTCTCGCTGAACAAAAAAACGGGACTTCTGCGTGAAAGTAGAGGTCTGTTTCTTCAACATTTGCCACGGTGAATTTGAAAACGAATTAAAAATCAACACTTGATATTTAAAAGGTCACACCCCACATGATAAAAAATGTATTTGCTTGACAGTTTGGATTATTTTTACATTGCTATGAAACAAAGAATCTATATGAGAATTTCCAATAAGATGGACAAAATTGAATCGCTGATCAGGTCCTTCAAAAATAAGCGTTACAGATAGGTAGAAGACTGCATGGCTCATAAAGCACGTTAAGCCTTCGGTGGAATATGGAATATGTAAAGAGGATTTCCTCGTCGTTTTGTCATTTTAATGTTGTGTACTGCTATTGCCGCTAGCGCTTTGCGAGCGACGAAGCGCCCAGTAAGAAAACAACGCCGTGGGTTGTGCTCGCAATTCCATGCGATCTCTCTTTGCACGCCGTCTTTTCAGTCCTCCATTAGTAATGTGTAATGTCAAGATTTCGGGCGCTCTTCAAATAACCGTCAATTGGCGGTTTGTTTAGTTGAGGAGCCGCTATATAATTTCAATGCTGTTAAAGCTTCCGCGTGGTGATCTGGAGACTCCAGATCAAATAGAGCAATCGCTCATCTCAGTGCAGCGCAACAATGGCTGGTTTTCAAAGCAATTACTCGATGGCTATTACTTTAATTCATTTACAAATTAATGGGTTTCGTTCACGTTCTCTTTTGTCCCATTCATGAATGGGATTGAAACGAATTCATGTTGCGTTGATGGCCAGTTATATTCCTTCTTGTGATGTTATTGCTGTTGATGGAGAGATCTCTATTTTAACTGAACTTGATAAAAAAATATGACAAAAAATTATGGAAATGTAATCATTGCCTACCTAATTACGTTATAATGCGTTATGATGCCCGATTCCACACAGTTTCAACCTATTTATATTTCACTTAACAATAATATATTGGGATTAAACTCCAGGCGAATCGCGCCGTGGTTGCTTGCCAAGAGGTGCCAGCGTTTCCTTTCCACAACACGGCGCCAGACGCCAAGCCGCCTGCTTCGTAAGCAGGTTGGGGCGGCCTGAACTTCTGACGGATCCCAGTGTCTCCTGACATAACCGGGCGGAATCTGGGTGGGTTAAAGCGCAGCTGTCCCGCCGATTTCAGCAGATTGTTTTATTATCAGTCCATTTGGCAAACAAACTGCAAGCAGAAGGAACAGAAGCTCCGGCGGTCCGGGGGGGGACGTGGCGGTTAGATGCATGCCAAGAACCCGCTTTCAAAACCCTCCAACACCATACGGGCATTCACCTCCACCTTTATTTCTACGAGGTTAAACAGGGATGTGACGCGTTTCTCACACGGATCAGGGCGGTTTTAGTAACACACACTGTCAAAACGGTGAAATACACTCATTTTCGCTTAGATACGCCACATTCATACTTTACTAGCGATCTGTGCCGTGATGTATGATTTTGAACCTTTAGTGTCCTGTGGTTGGTATTAATATATTTAGGGAGTAGAAGCACCGGCCTACTTTGTGGGTTTGCATTGTCTGGAGAGATGTTTGCCTGAGATGTGCCTCCTTATATGTGTGAATCAGTGTGGTGTGGAGCTAGCTTAATAATATGTCCCCCTTCCCTGGCTGGTCCTCATAGATGACCCTACTTTGATTTAAGTGTCATAAATGGCCAGAAGAGGGCGCATAGAGAGCAGTGTGCCAGCTACAGGCTAGGCACAGATTTCATTAGCAATATATTCCCTAAACGAAGAACTGGCAGCTTTCTGTAAACTGCAATAAGCAACTGATCAGACTCTGTTCAAATTAGAAGGGAATTTTGAAATTGAAAATAGTCGTTTAAATTATTAAATGCCTGTCTGGCTGCCTGTGAATCTGTTTAAAAGATGATGATCTCACTAAAATTATGTTGCTTTAAGACGTGACTGAAGTATTAAACTATGTCAACGTATACCTCTAAAAACCATCAGTAATCTATTGTGACCCCCCGCCACACACACACACACACACACATTTTTCTGAAGTTGCAGAGTTGTTCAGTCTGTCAACTTTAAGCGTGACGCGTGACATCGGCAATACCTGTAGACCGGTATGTTTCGGAGGAGTTTTAGATGAAGGATGATGTTTAAATAAGCATCACCATGCATAATTGATCACTTTGAGTGGGGAATTAATTCAATATCTACTATGCACAATACGTCATTCTGTCTTGAAGCCTTTTAGCCTCTCAAAGTGAATTTTGGGATAGCTGCCAGTAACTTCTGCATCGTATTAAGGAATTTTCAAAGATTTTTTTTCTGCTATCGATTTAAGCGTGTGGATCATACTAAATCATTATTAATACACTAATCATGATATATACGGTCTGTTTGGTATTAGATAGTCGCTTGTAAACTGTTATAATATATCATTATTCATACAAATCTCTGCTTCGTCGGAATGTAATCAATGGTCAGTGCAGTCACGAACTCATCTTTGCACTTAGCTCCATTAAACAAGTGTGATATCTAACGCACACTCTTGTCCAACCTGTCAGTTTTTTTTATTGCTTTCATGTTTCCGTTTTTTCCCAAATTGAACAATTTACTAACTTCCAGTTGTATATATCGTCTGAGATTCGTGGCTCTTATGGAATCGGGGAATTTCAAAGAACTCCTGCTTTGAAGGAAAAGCGTGACAGCGTTATGTATTTGATTACATTTCTTTGTCTCATGATATTTTTCAAAAAGGATCGGCACTGAGACACACGAGACAGAAACTCGATGCAAGCGCATAAATAAACACGTGATCCGTTTGGCTCCAGAAACATACACTGTTTTTTTTGTTAACGTGAGGAGTGACGTGATCGGTTTCCCCACCCAACGCTGCCCGGTACCGCTCAGAGCCGCAGTCATAACACACGTTAAAAAATCCATTAAGAATAACGGGGGTGCTGGATGATAAATTAAGGGGGGCGCCGTTAATTTTTCATTTTGACAGATTATGCCCTGTCAGGTGATGGTGAGGACTCCTCGTGTGTTCAGGATTTGGCTCTTGGTGAGAGAGCTCTTTTCTCTTCCCGCCTCCCTCTCTTTCCCTCTTCTGCTCTCCTGAAGTAGGTAACCGCGCCGTATGATGAAAAATTCATGCCAATCTATAATTTATGCAGCCGAAGATAAATAATGTAGTAAAACCAGCCTTCAAAATGTTTCTTTTGTATTAATCTTTGAATTCCTCAAGGACTGATCCATTATGAAAATTTAACAAATAATTTTAGCATAATTAAGGTTTAATAAAAGTTAAAAAGCCATATTTCATATTCCTGCTTTATTTAATTTACTGTTTTTTAAATCATGTAAAATACTTCCAAACTGGTTCATAGCAAACTGTCTGTAGACGTCATTCCCCATGTGTTAGTCTTCCTGTACAGACCGGTTGGAGTGTGACGTCACCATAACCACACTTTAAGTGGGAAAAGCGTAATGGCTTTTGCTCCTTAGTCTGAATGTCAGCCGAGTGAAATCAGAGTCCACTTCCTCATGCGAATGTACAAATGCAAATGATGCAATCATGTATGACGTCACACCCACCCTGACCTCTTCAGTGACAAACTGGATTTCTTAATAACAATCGATGTGGGGTTAATCTTCTTCCTCAGATAATTCTAATGCAATAATACGGCATGGCTCTCTGTGACACGTAAGGCTGACATAAACGAGCGACGGAGGGGAGGGCTGAATTATTTATGCTGACACAGGATCAGTTCCCCGTGGCCTCCCTAAATACGTATGCTAATTGAGTTTGAAATAAATTTATTATCACTATTATTATTATTTACATTTATGCATGTGGGCTACGATTTTGTGCACTGGGAACAGGTGAAACGCCAGCGTGAGCACATTTTCTTGCGGAGTCTTATCGCGGGTGCGTCGGGTGGTCGAGTCGCTTCTGCTGGTGAAAGCGAAGTTAACGACAGAATAAGTAATCAAGCTTATGGAAGGAAGACAATCAGTGTGAGTTACATGTCTGTAAAAACTGAAACGTTACTAAAAAGGATTGCATAAATGACATTGGTTTTAAAAACTTTCTTTTGTCTCTTAATGCTGGCATTCTAGTGTAGAAATACTTGGAGGACATTAAGGTCAAATGCATCTCCCCCCCCCCCCCAACAGACTGGCTCCACTGTGGCCCCCTAAGTTGAAAAGGCCTAGAACTTCCACGGTGCTGAGAACTTTATGACTTGTGGAAACCTGAGGTCACGTCGCGTTTGAGTAGGTCAGGGGCACTCGAAAGTTCCCTCAACACCCAACCCGATGACTGATGGTGGTCGCTGGGCTCCACCTCGCAGAAGACCGACACGATGGCTAAACATCAACCACCGCGTCAACATTTTTGTGACGCTTGTGTTTTCCCCCTCTTTTTTTCACCAGCGGTACAGCGGTGCTTAATTATCTAATTTAAATAATAAAAAAAAAGATTTATGACAGATGATTAGCTGGTATCTTTCTGCCCCTGAGAAAAGTATCAACAACTGCCACAAATGTGCATATTCATTAGATTTAAATTATTGATGCGGCGTTATGCCGCACAGGAGATATAAATCAGGAAAGACATTAGTGCATTTCTGCGGGCAGCCCGGCTCTCCCAGCTAGGCAGCAGTCGGCGGGGAGAGCGGACCTCAGCGACGCACCAGTCCCTGGGCTGCGTAGGCCTATAAATTACGTCACTCACCCTGTGCGTATCCCGTAACGGCACGCAGAAAAGTGAGGTACGAATCAGTGTTTCACTAGCTGGAAACGCAGGGCGCTCGGCGTAATACAGGACTCCGAGGATTTTAAGTATCGTAAGCAGCGGCGGGTTTGTAATTTCTGGGGCTCCAAATAGGCACCTAGTGTAGTGACTATTTTTGGCCAACAGGGGTCCCACGAATGCATGGCTTAAGTGCTGACAGGCACTGCCGCTGATTTTAACGAGTGAATTTAATTTGTGAATCCCAAGGTTTAAGCGTTATATCATCTATAGTGTTATCGTTTATTAGCTGTATACTGGTGACTTTTTTTTTTTTTTTTTTACCAGGCATGACTTGTATGAGTAAGTGCTCTAACATAGTTGTTACACGTCTCGGATGTTAAACATCTCGGATCTTGAAATTAATGAGAGTGGCCCAATAGTACAGAACTTTGATGAGCTAATTAAATAGATTACAGTTACTGGAATATAAAGGGTTTTAAAAACTTTTTATAGCATATGCTGTTTACTGTACATACTGTAGTAGTCTGAGACAATCACTATAATAGTTCATCATAAAGGAATAACCCCAGCAGGTCTGCCTAATTATGTAAGGAAAGTTTTTATTAACTGTCATACCCAGTGGCATACCCAGGTGTCACTGGCCAGTTAGTTGGGGGTGGGTAAATGGCCACCCAATAGTCCGACTCTTCCCCGTGTAGAGTGGTGGGCTCAGAACTGTGGTCCGCGAGTCTGACAAAGATTGTAAGCCATTGGTATGAAGAAGCGACGCCTTCATTGACGCCTTCATCGTGCTAACTCACTGACTTGAGTCCCTCTGTGTGCTGTGGGGGGTGGTTAAGACTCTATGTCCATGATTGAAAGGTTGCCAGTCCACATTCTAGGGCCAGTACTCTGATGCCATCGTTGAGCCCCTGAGCTATAAGCTATAAGAGCTATAATGATTCTATATTAATCTTTTTGTCCTATCTATATGATCTATAACCCCCAGCTCCAGGGGTGCTGCACGCCAGCTCACCCTGCACTGTGACCCCCAAACTTGCTCTCACCTGTATTTGGGTCTCTGTGTCTCATGGAGAGCAAGATAGGACAAAAAAAATTAATAAAGAATCATTATTCTGTTCTAGAACTTCAGAGAACTTAAGACCCTGAGAAGCTGAATGGACTTGATGGACCTGGGTAACTGCCTACCAGGAACAGGAGCATACTGCAGCTTTGTGGCCTGCTTATGTTGTTGAAGGCTCTGCTATCTCCATGAGGGCTTCTCGCGACACTGAAGGCCACCACCAGCTGAGGTCTTGCCGGTGGAAGTGCCCCGAAGGAGGCCTCCTGGGTCCATCCCTTGTCTCTCCGGCTCTTTCACATTTTCTCAGCAGCTGTCTCTTTATTTGTGTGTTTTTTTTTTTGTCCCTCCATGCACCAGAATAAAAGTCAAGCATGAATCAATATACAAAGCGTGTCTCATTAAGCTGCGATTTTTCTAAGTAAATACGGCTCCGAGCATCGAGCGAGCTGCTTCTTGTTGCTGCACCGCGGCGCTGCTGAACTTCCAGAACCCTCTTGGGATGGGATTGTATCTGGATTGGATTCCTCCAGTTGGAAGGCGAAGCGCGTCTCTCATCTGTATTAGCCTAATTACCGAAGGATCTTGTCCTTGGAGACAGTGGCATTAGCCCACGAATGGGGGCTTAAGCTAATTTCATTCCTTCGATGAACACTCAACCTGTTTGGTTCCGGCTGGCGTGGGCGTTCCGCAAGTGTCAGGATCCACCGTTTGTTTGTTGACATGATGCATTATTGGAGATCGGACTTATGTAAGTGGAGTACAGGCATGGATGAATTGACCCACTACCCCCAGTTTGTTTATTTGTGTTCCAACCACTTTACTTAGTTCACCTCTGGCAGTAAGCTGCAGTAACCTGTTTGGCTTGTAGGGGGCAGTATTGTGTGCCAAGGTTCAACCCTATATAATATGCCATTGTTAAGAGCTCCTTTGCTAGCTGAGCTGCTTAAAATGAGTCCATAACAGTCTAAATCGTCAAACAAGTGTGTTGTAATATAAGCAACTTCCAGTCCTTAGCCGCTTAGCGCTGGTGCAATTTTTCTGTGTAATACAGATGAATTTTCTCAGCTTCGGGGATGCAGAATAACTACCCACTCCATAGCTCCAGTGTGTTTGTTGGCTCAACATAATTGATCAGGCGAGGCTATTAAATGATCCCAGGCAGGGCAGTAAACATCGGGGGGCCGGGCAGTCATCTGGCCTCGTTTGTGTCGTTACTGATGATGCTTCTCTTTTAATAATGGCTGCTGTTTTCTGATATGTGGCTTCCGGTCATGTCCCTCAGTCACCAGAGACCATAAACAAAGTCATTAAAATGGATCTGTTGCCTTACGGCTGCTTTAAACGGCGAGTGGTTTGTTGACAACCTTTCCTGCTGTTTGAAAATACACGTCACATTGTGGTTTAATTATTATCCCTTGCAAGTGCCTTTCAAGCACAGCGGTATTAAAACTAAATATATTACGGTGCTTTGCTAAATGCCACACTCTGTGAGTTTTGAGTTTTTACCTACAATCGATTCTTCTCTTAGTTTGAGAAACGCGGATCCTCCTGGAATAGGAGTCCCAAGACGGTGCGGCTGCATAATGTGAAGGGTGGCTGTGTGACTTTGAAGCGTGGACATGGACGTGCTCCACTGTGTGTCCTCCCTAAATGTCTTGTTTAGTGACATGGGCGGTAACTGCTGTCACCCTCACCTTAACAAGCCCATTAAAAAACCCCGGAAAACCCAGGAAAGCTTTTGTCTATTCATCTCTGAGCAGCAGCTTGCAGTCTACAGGTCTGACCACACACCTCCAAACAGGCACCGTCCATTTGGGGGAGGGGTTTACCCAGCTGTCAGCTTCCTGTCTTGCCTGGTGAATGTGTGGTCCAAAGGATGTATTTTATGTTTATCGATGGGACGTCCTGAATCCCCCGCACCCATCCCTCTGGGCCAGTCTCTTCCGGACCGGAAGCTTTTCCCCGCTATACTTTTACCATCGTAAATAATGAATTACAGGAAAGAGCATGCTTGCTGAATAATTGATCGTCTTTGAGGTCAGGATCTCAGCCGTCGTGCCCCGCCTTGTTCTTCTGCCTGGAGCTCGTACCATGGTATGATGGGATGTCCTGCTAAGCCACGCCCCCTATCCTCACCTACTGTGGAGTTGACAGCCCAGTCAGGGTCAGGTGTGCCCATTTGTAACATACTGTCTGGGAGGGATAGGAGAAGGTGTGAGACCGACCCATTTACGGTTGGGGTGTTCACTACTCGAGCATCATGTATCTGCCTGGGACAATGAAAGTCTGTATTTGGTGGCCCTACTACAGGTCGATTGTTTAAGACGATATAAAACCCCATTCCAGGGCCCAGCATCCATCAGCCTCATCAAGTTCTTTGCTTTATTTGTGTTTTCTTTCTCACCAATCCATTGGCTTGAATTCTGTCTTCGTCTTGCAGTGTGTTCTGGAATTATCTCAGTTTGTAGACATGGCATTATGCCTGAACTCCACGCTTTCGATGCGCTTCGAGTGAGTCTCACTTGGGTGTTACAGGGAGACGATCAGGGCGTGAGCTTCCAGATCCGCAGCCACAGAGTGAATACGGTAATTAATGTTTCAGATACATTTGTCTGTGGTGCCTTTGGCTGATTTAAATGAATGCCTGCAGAAGCTGATATGCGAACTCCAACTGAGCCGACGGCCTTTGGGTGCTTGGCGAACTCTGCTAGAGGATCCCGTGCCTTTTTCATTTATCTGTGAGCTTTTCCCTTCTGTTGCGCTGTGTTTTGGGGTGAAGCTGGAGGCGGTGCCCTCTGACCTCGCACCCAGTTAGTCCCTATTCTCTGGCCTGGCCTTCCACACCATGTGTTTCTGTAAGCAAGAGTGCTTACAGACAGCAAAACGCGATGTCAATGACGACGTTTTATCAGCATTGTTTATAAACGGAGGCATTGAGCGCTCCGCTCGGGGCGAACTGGAGCTCTGCAGGTGACTGTGGGCCTGAGACTCCCGCGGGGTCACATTACCCGCACTGTGTATAGTACTGATCAGCCTGGGAGGGGCGCTGGTGCCTTACTGGACAGCCCTGTGAAACGGCGGGGTGGGGTGCACCTAGCTAATAATACAGGCAGTCTCCGTCTCAAGCAGAGCCCTAGAGATTCACACATCTACAATGTACCGGTTTTAATCCAGTCCAATTTATTTTAATATAGCGCCTTTCACAGCAGATCTGCCCAAGGGGGCTTTACATGGGTGTGTAACATCCAAGAATGAGAACAATACAAAAACAGGGAAATGGAGACAAAGAAAATTAAAAAAAAAGAACACAAGATTAATAACAGACATCCTGAACTTGCTTAGAAAGAACAATTCCATAAAAGGGTTCCTGTGTGTGTGTGTGTGTGTGTGTGTGTGCAGGATGACTGGCTCACCTGCCCCCACTCCCCCCGCCCCCGCCTGTTGAACAGTTAGTAAAAGGCAGCTCTTAATGACAGGTCTGGTCCTGGTCCTCACACCTTATGAAGGCCTGCATTGATATATTAATTTACAATAATGAGGCAGGGCCAGCCGTAAGTGGTGATAATGTGCACGTAATAAGCCCTTTATCTGGCACATTAATGCAGTTACCCAGGATAAAATAAGCACGAATTTACTTACCTGTGACCGTAATCTGTGAGGTGTCACTGCTGATTGGAGGTGGAAGTGGGGTGAAATGAAGATGCAAAGATGATAAAACTTTATCTTTTATCCCTCCATAGCAACTCTGACTCATCAAACAGTTCAACTGAGTGAATTATTCCTGCCAGTAATAAAGTGAGGGGTTTCTTTGAACTAAGCGCCAGGATATATCAGGGAACGATTTGCCTGTTTTAAAACGTATTACTGAGGAAAATGTCAAACGCGTTCTCATGTTTTGAGGACTTTCTGTGAAGCGCTGGATTTGACACTAGCGCACTGTCGCTAATGTGTGTTTAAAGCGTTTTCAGGGTGCAATTGGAATGGCGGCGGATAGAGAGGCGACTGGACGGCGTGGGAATGATATCCGTAAATCCAAAGCGGGGCGCTACTTTGCGGGGTGCCGCTCACCATCGATCAGTTGGAGGTCCTGCATTAGCCCGCTTGACTCACAGTGACGGTTTTAATCAGCATCCGTCGCGGGAAACGTGACAGGAATGACCCGGAGGGGGCCGCTCTCCGACCTACCCTGAGCTCTGATACCAGGAAGTAACAATAACTCGTGAAAAGGGGACGGCTGCCAGGCCTGTGCCTGGCGTGTGTGCTGCACACAAGTATTATTAATTCTTAACATTGTAAGGACTCTTGGTGGACATCTCCCAGTATTAAAACATATCATGCAAGACATTTTGTAAGTATTTACACATGAAATTTTACACACACTTTCTACACTAGGCTGCATACAGAAGAAGCGCAGGATGGGATAAGTGTCATGGGACTGGTGCGGACCCACAGGGAGGCTCACAGCCAACAGAGGGCTTTATTAAATACACAGAACATAACGGGGGAATAATAGAATAACACACCAGGAGACAGTAAAACTGGGAACTAGTTTGGGAGATAACCACAGTTACAGAGTAACAACTAACCAGAACAATGTGAACTACAGGTTACAGATACAATGACTGACTAACAAACAGGGTGAGGGTAGATATGTAAATCAGCATTAATAACTAGAGCTGAAAAGGAGCAGGTGTGGACCATAACAAAACCAAGCAATCAGCACAGGCATGGACACAATTACACAATGTCACAATTACACAATGTCACAATTAACAAACCCAGCAACTAGGACACATTACCAAACACAGAGGCTAACAACGAAAAGAGCACATGCTGGGTAAACTTAAACAGGAACACAAAGATGAACCAGAACAGATGCTAAGAAATAAAAAATTACAGTTCCACAACAGGTGAACTGGGGGTACAGCCTTTGAGCTGCATCCTCAACCCACTGGGAGCAGAGAAACACACTATGGGCTGAGGGCTACAAGACAGGATGACCAGTGATGTCTGCTGGCATAACTGGGTGAAACGGGCATCAACCCTGAAAAGAAAAAGAGTAAGATCGATGCCTAAATACTGTATATAAATACCGTATAAATACTGTGTTTAAGTACTGTATAAATACTGTTTATACTGTAAGTACTCAGGGGTGACGACATGAAGGATTGTAGGGTCACAGCTGACTGAAGTGCAAAGTGTCTCTTGTTAGCAGACCAGTCACTGTTGTTGTGGGCTTGTTTTATTTCTTTATACTTTTCTATGAATGGTGCTGTGCCAGTGTACAGTGCTGATCTTTCTGAGTGCTGAAGCACGTTTGGGCCAGTGGACCCTGAGAAACCATATTTTATGAGTGGAGTCGGGTGCCAGGCTGCAGTTGCATGAAGGCCCCACCGTGATCAATACACAGCTCAGACAACATGTATGCGTCTCACGCAACACGGTCACCACAAGAAGGCCGGTCGTCAGGTTTCCCCCGGTTCTGTCGCTTGTCAGTCCAGCGCCCTCCCTCTCATCTAGACGGCCTTGGGGACTCACAGACCCTACGTTTCACGACCACACGTGTGGAGCCCAATGCTGAAGACAGGCTCTTTTGCACCCTGCCCACGTCTGCCGTGGCGGGCTGTCGATCGACACGCCCCACCGGCTCTGTTGAGGGAGGGAAATAAATAAAAAATCCCCCCCAATCGAGACGAATGTGCGGCTGCACCGCTTGACAAGTTATTTTGAATCTCCTGCGTCGTCTCATGCATCTTCGGGTAGATCTGCAGCAATGCGTTGTTTTTTTTTTTTCTTTCTTTTTCCTAGATAACCTAAGGGGTGATACTGCACAGATTAACGGAATGTGAAGAATCGACTCTGAGATCTGTCAGATCCCTCTGAGTGGGGGTGTTAAGTGACCCCCCTCAGGCAGGACACATCTATGTGTCACACATCCGTTTTGGAGGGAAAACACGTTAGCTCAAATGCGATCGCAATAACTTACAGCTCATTGTCGGCAGACGTCTAGGGTTTTATGCTCTCTTCAGACAGATAACGTGGCTAACGCTCCTATTCCGGAAGCTTCCAGCTCCCCAGTGTGCCGCATATTGAGAGTGATTACATGTGTGCACGAAGTAAATGAAGCACCAATGTGTGGAGTAACGTGTGAACGTAGTATGTCTTACCCCGACTGCAAAATAGGAGGAAACCTCCATCAATGGCTCTCTTACCCTCAAGATGCTGCAGAAATTAAACAGTCCTTATATTCTGAAAATCAAACACAGGAATGCGAAACTGATGTTAGCACTTTCAGAGCCATGTGACACTCTGCACACAAACACCCCCGCAGAGATTTTCATATTAAATCATGCTCATATCGAGCTGTATTATTTTTCCTTGCGCCTCCTTCAGCTGTTTGTATTGATGGCGGCAGTTACCAGCGGTTTAACCCGGCAGCGTTTTCCGCATTCTGCTTTTCCTGACTGTACGAGGAGCGGCTGCATCTTCCTTGTGGTGAGCTCCGTGCCGAGTGTGAAAGCCGCCACGGGATTCGTTACCTCGTCCCATCTCGTTTTCACAAGTGTGTCCAGGCGCCTTGTTAATAAACATATTGATTGATTGTGTGGATTGAATGGGGTGATATATCTAACATGCAGGCTATAGAAAAGCACTGGCAAACCAAAATGACCAAATGCACAGCTTTAATGCTTTAATGTGCGTTATTTGAGAACCGAGTAGGTTTTTGAGAAACCTATAGAATTATGTAGAATTTCTGTTTCATTTGGAATTATTTTTTAGGGTTTTTGTTCAGTTTTTCTAAGGGAAAACGCTCAAACCAGCAGGTCACCATGCTGGCTGCTTGTGACCTCTCCCCTCCACCTCCATTCCGAAGCTGAACCGAGGTCAGGCGTGCACCCATATGGCCCAAACACCGGGTGTGACCCCTACCACGGAAATCTGACCCGAGGTCAGGCGTGCACCCATCCGGCCCAAACGACTTGTCAAAGAACTTCAGACTCTGCAGTCATCAGAGGGACGTATTTTAATTATTGTCCAATTAACACTCCAGACACCGTGGGACGGTTGAATAATGTCCCAATAATTACTCTGTAAAGGGAGAGGTGCCCCACCCCTAGGGCTGGTCCTCCGCAGGACGTGATTACCGTAAAGGGGACTCAGGTGGATTTTGAGGAGAAATGTGATGTGTAGTAGGTTCTGCTCTCACAAACCTCAGCAGAACCTCAGCAGAGCCCTCACAGCTGGTGAAGTATCCGTCGCCCTTTCCTATTGTCCCGGATATTGTCCGTTAAATCGCCGGCTACCTTTAATTGAATTTATCCGTAGGATAACAGTAATGAAAGGGGAAGCACAGGATGGCCATAAAATATAAAATATTATTACCTCCTTATAATTACCCATACATTATTGAGCAGCTTAATTACACTTCCTTCAAAGTTGGTAGTGAAGTGATAATTTTGTGATTTAGTGACTGAGGTGTTGACCACATCATCGAAGGTCCCAGGACCATGGCTCAGATGAGCCTGAGGCCGTTTTTTTGGCTCAGTTGAGGGAGGAGTGAAGTGTACTGTGTACGGGTCCATTTCAACTCCCAGAATACCTTGCATGTCTAAGGTTCAGGCTGTGATTGCTAGCCTGCCACATGTGAGGCTGATCTGCATCAATATCTTCACCTCCGTAGCTTTAAGAAGTGTCCTCCCCTTTAACGGAAGAGCTGCGGCTAATTTAATGTACGTTTTCTGTGCCAGCAGAATCTGAGAGTCTCCAATTAAAGGAAAGCTGCACCCTTTCCCAGTCGCCTGCGCATGTCGGTCAACTTTGCACCTGTAATCAAAGCTCAAATCAGCATTTAAAGGGACATAGTCAGAAATGCATGCCACTAATCAGTTAAGCATTTACATTAAAAAGATTTAATCACTGGTAGACAAGCACCCCTCCCTCAAGCCCAGTCAGTACAGTGTAATTGACATATATCTGTTCTTACAACCAGAGAAAAATAACCCAATTGGTGTCAGTCAAAGGCAGTCTGTAGTACTGGGACTGTAACACTGTGGGGCGCCAGCTTGACATTCTGTCAGAAAGAACCCCAAGGATCTTCTCTAAGGGAAATGTAGGTGACATCAGCAGTTGTTCCTGACACTAACATTCTGTGGTAACTTTTTTAGGAGCTCTGCCACAAAAGCGAGCCGCTTGACGTGCAGCCATCCCACAATGCCCTGGGAGTTAAGAGCAAGCCACTTGACGTGCAGCTATCCCATAATGCCCTGGGAGTTAAGACTTGGGCTAAACTGACAAGGCCAGAGCTAAAAATTCCTGCAGCTCACTTTACCTCTGGACCTGAGCTGCCATTCTCAATTTAACGGAGTCTGGGGGGGGGGGACGAGAGTGGAATAAGAAATAGCACAACACTTAATTATTTTTCCTCCAAGAAGGAACAGCCGGATAATTAAGTTAGCATGCTCTGCTAACCCACTTGCCTCCAGCCCATTTATAGAAAATAAGACTAGCTGGTTGTTCCCAAGGTTGTGTCTTAATGTATTTCCATTTGCAGCATGGCCTACATTCTTTTTCCCTTTTTCAAACAAATTGTTTTGGTGGCACATTTTCGGTTCCTCAGTACAAACGCCGCCGTCCATCAGCGCCGCGGCTTCACGTGTGCCTGCATGCTGTGGGTGGAGCGGGATGACGGTATACGAAGGGTGGCGATGGTTTGAAAGAGGCTCACAGAATGCGGCAGAAGCTGATTCTGCCCTCTACGGAAAGTGTCAGGTGGTTTCTATAGCATTAGCATCAGTTTAGCATTCCTGCATTGGCATTTTCATACAGGTCAAAAGGCTGGACGTACCAACTGAAGAACATTTATTTTTCACTAAGATAATGACACTAAGCACATGTCAAGGTTATGAAAATGCTGCATTATTTTGTGAAGGAGGAAAGCGATGGAGCGCAATCCCCCGACCTAAACCCTACAGAGCTGCTTTGGGATCAGTTGCATCAAAGAGTAAGAGAAAAGTTGGCAACTTGTGCCCAGAACTTGTGGAAACTCCTTCAGGGCTGTAGGAGAAGCATCCAGGTGGCGACATCTGGAAGCTGCTTGAGAGAATGTCAAGAGTCTGCAATGCTGTCATCAAAGCCAAAGGGAGCTGTTTTGAGAGTATAATATTTGAGAATGTTTTGAGATGTTGAACGCTGCTCTTGGTCATTGCAATGTTTAATATGTTTAATATGTGTTATTTTATTGCCTAAAGGCCTTTTACTATGATGTGAATAACAGAGAGAAACACATTAAAAGCAGGTGTCTCCTGGCTTTTGACTGGCACTGTACATTGCTCTCATGGCTTTTGACTGGCACTGTACATTGCTCTCCTGGCTTTAGACTGGCACTGCCCATTGTTCTCCTGGCTGTTGACTGGCACTGTACATTGCTCTCCTGGCTTTTGACTGGCACTGCACATTGTTCTCCTGGCTGTTGACTGGCACTGTACATTGCTCTCATGGCTTTTGACTGGCACTGTACATTGCTCTCCTGGCTTTTGACTGGCACTGCACATTGCTCTCCTGGCTGTTGACTGGCACTGTACATTGCTCTCATGGCTTTTGACTGGCACTGCACATTGCTCTCCTGGCTTTTGACTGGCACTGCACATTGCTCTTTCACTGCACTCATGTTTATCTTTTATTTATCTCATTTGTTTCCTTCTCTCCTCATTTTGAGATGCCCCTTGGTTTTCGACCATCCGATGAGAGGCTGATGAACAATGAACGAGTCAGTGGGACGTGGAGTGCTGTGGGATCGGCCGTTAATCATACGGGCTGGTCTTAACCGGGCTCGGGTAGAATGGGAGGGGGGGCGTACATGCGAGATGAGGAGAGCAGACAGTGACAGAGATAAATAAAGGGTTCACAGCCTATGTCACTGCACATTGCTCTCCTGGCTTTTGACTGGCACTGCCCATTGCTCTCCTGGCTTTTGACTGGCACTGCACATTGCTCTCCTGGCTGTTGACTGGCACTGTACATTGGTCTCCTGGCTTTTGACTGGCACTGCACATTGCTCTCCTGGCTTTTGACTGGCACTGCACATTGCTTTCCTGGCTTTTGACTGGCACTGCACATTGCTCTCCTGGCTTTTGTCTGGCACTGTACATTGCTCTCCTGGCTGTTGACTGGCACTGTACATTGCTCTCCTGGCTGTTGACTGGCACTGTACATTGCTCTCCTGGCTTTTGACTGGCACTGCACATTGCTCTCCTGGCTGTTGACTGGCACTGTACATTGCTCTTTCACTGCACTCATGTTTATCTTTTATTTATCTCTTATTTGTTTCCTTCTCTCCTCATTTTGAGATGCCCCTTGGTTTTCGACCGTCCGATGAGAGGCTGATGAACAATGAACGAGTCAGTGGGACGTGGAGTGCTGTGGGATCAGCCGTTAATCATACGGGCTGGTCCTAACCGGGCTCGGGTAGAATGGGAGGGGGGGCGTATGTGAGCGATGAGGAGAGCAGACAGTGACAGAGATAAATACAGGGTTCACAGCCTATGTCATTGGGTGTCTACATACATGATATCCGCAGCCTGTGTCATTGGGTGTCTACGTACATGGATATCCGCAGCCTGTGTCATTGGGTGTCTACATACATGGATATCCGCAGCCTGTGTCATTGGGTGTCTAC
>JAODUD010000045.1:11051752-11064023 GCA_026784285.1 Stomatorhinus walkeri
TTAACAAAAATAACCCCCCCCCCCCCCCCCCCCCCAATCAGAAATATACGAGGGGCTTCTCCACTCGTCGGTAGCAGACAAATTACACAGAAATGTGAACAAGGTAAACTAAGTTATATTCGGTGTGCTTATTTGTTCAATTTATTCTCACGAAAGTTTCTCGGTTAAGTTTATGAGTGTAATGAGGGGATGCTGAATCCCGCTCAGATGAAACGTGATTTGCAGCGCGGCATTTGTCAGATTTGAACGTTTCCGGTGATAGTGCGCTCGCACTAGCACGGATGAATATTTAAACGGTGTTATTATAGAGAAGAGTTATTCTAAATTAACCAGCATGCACTGGAAAAGTCGAGGGCGCTGTTACCTCCCTCCCCCGTGGAAATACTGCGTTTTACTTTCACAGCCCGGAAAAAATCCAGCTGGCCAGGTGAGCAGGACCCCATGGTGCGCTAGGTGCAGAGCTTCATACCTCCAGGGCTCCGAGTTTAGGTTCTGTTTCCTTGCTAGGTAAGCTACGCGTAATTCCCGCCCCCCGTAACATGCAACCTTTCCCACCTGGGCCCTCTCCTGCCCCTCGCAGTTATCCCCCCGGCTTTTCGGCGTAATCCGTCACTCCTCTTATTTCACAGCTCCCTTCCAGCCCGTGTGGTAGTGGACAGTCCACAAACTAATCACCCAACTGCATGTAAAACCTAAAATCACGGCCGGCGCCGACAATGCATGCGAGTATGGCGCCCGACATTATACATGACACTCACTCACACTCATCTGCTTTTGTTAGATATTATGTTTACTGTATAATTACATCAAATTGCAACAAAGAAAACAAACAAAGCCAAATTCTAATTCACCCACAAATCCAAAGTTTATTTGATCCACCAATTCAATCACGACAAGGTTTACTTCCTGCTTCCATTCACCCTCGATCCTAATACCTTGCAGGTAGAGTGCTAGCTGCAGTGACCTGTAGGCATCACTAGGTGTCGATATTTGCATGAATTCAGGTAACTCGACAGGGAAGTTATACAGATTTGCCAAGAATGTGTACAATAATATTTTGAATATATATATTAGAAAAAACAGCATTCAGTATGGCTCCAACACGCAGCAAAACTAAATAGGTACAATGTTAATATGCCATATTAAGGGTTAATCTAATGTCACGGCAAAATTTGAATCTCTGACAAATGAGCATCATTCGTAACAGTTGCCCTGACTAACCACTCACTGTTTAGAATATGAACTGTTGTGCATTTCACAAATGACTGTAATTATTAGAGCTATAAAATGCCCTTTATTACCCACCCCTGCTAGTGCTTTGAAAAAAGTTATAATCTCATGCGAACGTCATGCAATGTTTCGTATGCTATTTATACAGTCGCATTTTGTGAGCAAACAAAAATCCCATTGCAACACACTAGTACCCTCCAGTGGTGAGTTATGTGTAAAGATTTTCTTTCTGATAACCGTATTGACTTTTGCGCTCCTTTCTGAGAATATTGTTGTACTTTACAGAGCCATTTAACTAAGCTCTGACTGCTCCACTTCTTTTGTGTAAACTCACTGTACTATACACTGCACTTACTAGTTGAACTGCATATAAATCCTCGGAGTACCATGGCAGCTGATGCTTATCTGTAAAGAAACATATTTCTCCTCGGTTTTCCTGGCTTCTCAGCAGGTAAAGAGCTGAGCAGCACTGAATCCTAAAACACGGGTTCGAGTTGTATGTCATGGCATTTGCTACGGAATACCCAACCTTCTGCAACAATGTCATTACAGACAACAGAAAGAAGTCAATGTCTTGGACCTGGTTATTTTAGTGGCATTCAATAAAAAATTCTGAAAATCATTCCTATGCCTCTATATTTTCCATTTTACGTATCACGCAAAGGATACAACGCTATACTGACCGTACCTACTGATTCCGAAAGTACAGCAGTACTGTGCAATTCCCCCTGTTCGCCACGAGATGGTAGCACTTCAACGTCGACCTTTATGTCTAACCGTTGACGATAATCAAGTACATGGGATAAAGATATCAGTTGCGTTTTGGATGTAACCGCCGTAGTGCCACAGTGAAAATGTAATAATACACATTTCATAGTAAAATAAGATGTGTGTATTTTTTAGGTTATGTGAATGGTTGATTGAGCGCAAAAGCATGTAGGTGAAGTGCGTCCATCTTTAAAAAGCGGAGACAAGTTGACAAGGAAAGTTACCACATGAACATGTCTGTCTTTCTCCTACATGAGCTAAGAGCAGACTGCCTTTTTAATGCATTGTTTAAAATGTGCCCTCGTTGCATTAATAATCATTATTTGATGCAAACTGTACCTTTAATTGGGTGTATTATAAAAGGATTATTATAGGAAATATACAGTCCACATTTTTATTACAGATTTAGCAGAGAAATTTAAGTTTCTGTGGGGAGTGGACAGCTGATAATGTTCTGTGCAGCGCTGATATCTCTCTGAAGAGCTGATATCTCTCTGAAGAGCTCTTCCCGTCTGCTGCGGCTGTCTTTTACAGCTCAGCACCACTGCCGATATCTCGGGAATCTCCGTCATCTAAACTTGATGTGTTCCATGGCTACCAGGAGAGGACCAAAGGCAGCCACACACTTCCATCTGGATGGTAACGTCAATCACAAATCCCCAAAGCACTACAACACTCTGTATTCCCTTCAAGAGCTGAGGGAGAGCGTGTAGCAAGATCAGCGGGGTGCCCGCAGCTATCTAAGTTGCAGCCAAAGGTGCCAGCCTTCTGCATTTACAGAAGTAGGCAGAAGTCCCTAGTATCTATACAATTATCAACAAGCCTTCATCACTGTCTTTAGTTGGCATTAACTTTCCCACTCTATACACAATAAAGAACCTATCACAACTCTCAACCTCTAGTTTCACAACCCTTTTAACCTACAAAAAATTATAAGAAAGAACAAGACCTTTATAGAATCTGTATTATTGGTGACTTAAAAATCAAAGACCCCACATCAGTCCCACTGAAGCACCTAAAGGTCATTTCTGTCTACATCAAACGCTAACCTCTACAAAACACTGCACTGCTCACTGGCTCCTGGGGTGTTTAGCTGCTACACCACTTTAAATACATTACTTTAGCTAAGTACAGTGGTACCTCGGGTCTCGAACTTAATCCATTCCGGACTCTGGATCGAATCCTAAAATGTTCGAGTTCTGATCGGATTTTTCTCATAAGAAATAACGGAAAATCAATTAATTGGTTCCCGGCTCCCCAAAATTACACCTAAAAGTGTTTTTTTTTGAACAGGATAAAACAAGAAGAGCATTTTTTTCTTAATGGCCTCCAAAACGATAAAGATCTTATCCCAACATTACCCCTGTCCTGCCCCGATTGTCCGCTCCTTCCGTGTGGCACGCCCCCTCGTTAACCTCGTGTGGGATCCCCATGTGATCAGCTGTTTCTGGTTGTCGTTAAAGTCCGTGTTTCAGTTTGTTTCCCCAGTCTGGTCATTGGGTGTGTTTTACTTGCTTACAGCGCTGGCTTAAAGCAATGCATTCTGATCCTGACGCAGTGCATTATGGTTAGATGCACTGCGACCTCTCACCCGGCTGCACAAACTGGAACCGCCTCCGTGACGACACATCTTTGCCCTTATTGGCTAAAGAGTTTAGTTATACGCATGACATTTGTATCCCAGGCAGTTCCGATGTGTAATCTGCTATTTCTACCAAATATCACGTAAAGCAGTGACAACTGGTTTTCAGCTAATTTACCTGGCAAAATAAAGTTTAAATAAATGACATAAATGCTCTAATAGTACACGTAAGTTAGTGGTTTATTTATTGTTTATAGTTTATAGTTACTGTGATGTTGCACTGCTTTATTTGGTTATTCGTCCAGTCTGTGAAGAAGGCATTTGAGTAAGAATTGCATTGTAGTATGACTCATTTCCTGGCGCGTACAATTTATTTTAGGTCAGCGTTCACAGTTCGATTTCTGATATTCAGATCGAGTACTGGGTCAAACTTGTTTGTTCGACTTGCAAGAAATTTGAGTTCTAGTGAGTTTGAGAACCGAGGTACCACTGTAGTATTTAAAAATGGCAACAGAAAGTCTTTAACATTTGTTTTTGTTTTAGTAGCATTATTTACAGGAAATGTTTTCATTAACAATAATAACCCTGCCTTGCATACTGTAATTAGTGCACTGTTAGTTTTAAAATGGTTATTTTTACAACATCCATATCACACTTTATAAATGTGACTAATGAGAGTGGTTTTGCTCTTTAGTGCTACCCCAGGTCTGAGCTCAAAGTACACGGTTGCCTGGTGCGTTGGTGGTAGAAGTATGAACATGCTGGATTGCGGACAGTCTTGTTTTCTGACGAAAAATGCTGCCTTGTCCAGTTTTGCTACTGCAGTGCTACTTGATAGATAGATAGTGCTTATCAACTTATGCTCCCCTATTGAGAAATGATACTTTATCGGTTTTCTGATTTCACCTGGGATAGCACATTTTGATAGTCAAATATGAGTTAAAATTACACTATTTCTGACTCAGTGTACCCTCTAAAAGTGTGGGGAACAAATTTTGATAATGCACTATAACATATTTATTTAGATTTTTTCATTCCATAAATTTTGGTAGTCCAATATGGTCTCAGTACACACTAACTTGATATTTGGCCAATTCTGACTCCATATACACTCTATGAGTGGAGGGAGCATGTTTTGATAGTGTATTATGATATATTCATTTAGGTTTTCCTATGGCATCCAGGGTAGCATATTTCAATTGAGAAATATCCCTTAACAAATAATGCTTCCAGTACAAAATGACTTTAAATCATGCCGACCTAACTCCCTAAGCAAGCTCTGGAGACTGCAGAAAGGAAAAATATATGAAAACAGCCTTTAATGAACAGTAACTTCATTTTTTGATGTTGATATTTTGAAAAATTCTTTGTTATAAAATGCCCTTAAAAATGCCCATCTGCCTCACAAATCCCAGTACACCAATGGATATTAATAAAAAGCATTAAAGATAGAAGTCCACAATGAGGTAAAATATTAAACACCCTTTCTTGGATTGGGCATTTTCATATGTACTCAGTTTTGTGACTAAATTAATAACACAAAGCATATATATTACACTTTACTATTTCAATTATGCTTCTCTCAGCATAATTTTACAGCAGGGGGCACACCACACAGTGATCATTTGCTTTCCCTATGAACAGAGGGATTGATACGGTTTTATGGCATGAGTACACTACAAATACTTCCTTTGTGAGTCAGCAAACAAATACACTCTACCAAGCATTCACGTAAGTATCATATACATGTATAAGAATATACTTTAGATGCCACTGAGCTTTAGACAGAAGTAGAGTACAAGTGACTTCAATTCTTTTATGAATAATGCAGTATTTAGACATATAGACGACATTCGGGAAAGATTGTTACAGGCTTAGATGCGAAGAGCTTTTTGAGATATGAGAAATGTACAATAAGATAACATGCCTAACTGGATGCCTACTTTGGTGTATTTGTGGAAGGCAAGTTGCTGGGTTAACGCAAGAGGGAGGCATTATGGGATTGCGATCAATGTCTTAGGCTTTAGACATGAAGATAATCGTGTGACATCCTGATTGCTAAGCATGGAAGGTGTGTAACCTCTTCTTCCGAGTGTTTTGGGTCAAGCCATGAGGTGTCTGGGTGACTGATAGGGCAAGCAGGCCAAAATAGAGACAAATTGGGAACTTGTGTGTATACCTCAAGTCTGCTGAGATCAGAAATAACTGGCTGAGAGACAGAGGTGATAAAATAAAGGCACAAGTTGAATAGAAAATGAATGTTGCAAAAGGAGGAAGTCACACTATTGATCATGTATTGCAATATGATAAGTTGTCGCAATGCAAAAGATTTTGTATGCATAAGGGACATATAAGCTTAAAATAACATTAATAGCCGGAGTATGAACCCTGGGACTATAGATTCAATAGAGAATGGGCTCTGTGACAAACCTTGGGGGGGGGGGAGCAGATGAAGGGGGTCTGCAGTGCAGATGGTGCTATGATGGGAAAGGTACAACCATGGCCAAAAGCTTTTTGAATGACTCAAATATGACTCAGTTTTTTATGATGGTGATTTGTATGAACTCCAGAATGTTATGAAGAGTGATCAGATGAATTGCAATCAATCGCAAAGTCCCTCTTTGCCATGAAAATGAACTTCATCCCAAAAAAAGACATTTCCACTGCATTTCAGCCCTGCCACAAAAGACCTGCTGACATCATTTCAGCGATTCTCTTGTTAATATTTAGGTGAGAGTGTTGACGAGGAGAAGGCTGGAGATCACTCTGCCATGCCGATTGAGTAAGAATATCAGACTGGATGCTTTAAACGGAGTGGGGTGCTTGAAGTCATTGTCCTTCCTCTGGTAACCATGGTTACCTGCAAGGAAACACCTGCAGTCTTCATTGCTTTACACAGAAAGGGCTTCACAGGCAAAGATATTGCTGCTAGTGAGATGGCACCTAAATCAACCATGCAGTTGAGTAGTTATAATGCAATTAATGCTGAAAATTGTTTTATAATAAAAATATTTTTATGTGTATACTGCAAACGAGCCATCCAGCCTTGAACTCAGGAATACTATCAGTCTTAGTAGTAATAGTTGGCCTAGTTGTAATAGTAGAATGACATTCTGGGAACATCAGGAAAATTGGAGACTTGGAACGTTTCCACACATTAATCGGAACATTCTGTAAATCAACACATATTTTAAAAATGCTTTGCAAACGCTGGGCTGCCTCTCTGAAGCCATTTGCCTCCTCGTTATAATATGTAAAAAGAATAACTGCTTTAATGTCGGTATATGTTCACATAACAACAATCCCCAATCCCGCTATTGATGGATGACTTTCACACCTTTGTATGCCAGGTGTTTTCCGCAGTCCTGCTATTACAGATAATTACATTTTGAACTGCCATAAATGGTTGGGTGCAACCTGATTGCCTGTTTGGTAGCGTGCTGGGGCAGTTTTTTCTGTTCCAGGGTCACTTCTTGGGGAAACACTCGGAACCAATTCCGGTTAAGGAAAAAGTCGGGCACTGGCTCCGACACTGCTTTGGTGGAAACGAGGTAACAGATTACGTCATGTCCCCCCCGCACGTTTATAATGTGTTGTGTTTGTAATCGGTGATCATCACTATGCCACATTGCATCTGCTCTACCTGTGTGTACCTCTAGATGCTTTAAATAGAGCGCACAGCCACTACCACCTTTCGCGCTCATCCCACACTCGTTCTTCTCCGCAGTTATTTTTATAAGACTTATTAATGGTCACGTTTCTGAAAATACAGATATTATTTATTAATGACTGCCTCATCGCATATTCCATTAGTTGGATGACAGTAATAAACAAAAATATCACACACATGCTGACTGCAGTAATAAATGTATCTCAGAAGTTTGCTTGGTTGCCGAAGTATACGACGATGAACATAGTTATACGTAGAGCATTTCAGGGTACCCAGCTAAGGTACTGTTTTAAAGTACGACGATGCGCTGCTTATGGCTGCTTCCCGGAATGTTTGACACTACAGGACTACGTGCTGCTGTCTGCTTTTAACTCGAAACATGGCCGAACTGGGTCTCTGTTAATGCAGTTATTTGCAATAGCGAATAAAACCTAAAACGCTAGTTTTGCGCCAGCCGGGAATCGAACCCGGGTCGCAAGAATGGGAATCTTGCATGATACCACTACACCACTGGCGCATCTGGATGCATGTTCCACTCACCTCCTGAAGGTCGGTGCTTTCAATACGAAAGTGTAGCACCTCTACTGAATTTTCTGTGACTCATTATACTCAGTATATTCTGCCATATAAACACATATAGTCATAAGGTGATTTGAAAACAAACGACAGCTAAACGCCTATAGTTCGTTAAAAGTGTCTGTCACCCAATCGCCTTTCACCGTATTTTCCGTTCACACGCAAACTTCTTGGCGGGTCACACGATGGCGCCACTGCTACATTTTTCTACAAATCAGACGAAAAAAATAAAAGCTTTAGACTGCTTTGTCTTGTTTTCCCATGGTTACTATGACTTTCCTCCCTGTCATTACTGCGCTTCTTGTTTGTTTTTCTTCACTGCTTTTAACAACTCCACTGTTCATTCACACGTCATTTCAACACAGCCCAGCATGAACAGAACTCTGTACTCTTTCATAAACACATGGAGTGCTCGACTAATTTTCTGGCGTTCCTGTAAACAGCTGTTACTCATGAAGACATGAATAGCCTGGTTAACTGTATGTGTAACATTTACTGTCTCACCCTAAGGCCAGGAGTGGTGACTTTGATCACCAGGGTGTGATGTGACCAGTACACATCTGAATTTAGTTCCAGGTCTTCAAAACAGCATATAGACTACTTGCAATGGTCCACAGGTTCTGGTCATCGCAACTGACCCATTGCAAGATTCACCACAACGTGTACTGTGCAAAATTCATACTCTGAATCCAGCACAAATGATTTAACTTCCAAAAATGGAAGTTATTGCCTTGCAACCAGAAGGTTACTGGTTTTCACCCCATAAGACAAGATGCTGTTTTACCCTTGAGCAACTACATGTATGTGATCCAAAATGGTCACATCAGCCAGGGGAATGTTCAGTACAAGCAAGTGAAACTGGCATCGGGTGCATCTACAGAATCCAGGGATCACTGGAGGCCATCAAACCAGTAGCATATGCCAAGGGAAAGAGGTTAATTCTGCTTCCCACTTACACACCCATCAGAGGTCAACGATGGCCCCACAACAATGCACTCCCAGTTTAATCCTCACTTCATCCACTGCTGATGACGTGCCTTCCATTACAGTCTCTTTAAACAGTCTTTGGTCTCTGTTGTTTACCTCCATTCAGATTCTGTTTGCCTGATTTAGAAACCTCTCCAATGATAACATTGTCTATTTGTTATGCTGGTGGCCATTTCCTCGCAGCTAAGTGCCTTGAAATATCCTCCATTAGCCTGTGTGCCTCGCACTGAGTCCCTGTAATGCTCCAGTTTCCCTGCTGTCTATGCACCCCACGCCCCTCAAGTCCCACCAGGCACTAAACTGGGTCTCTGAATTTGCCACCTCAGACACACTACAAGTGATGTCTCGGCATAGAGCTCACCTCTATTTTTTCACAACCTCCACGCTCATGAAGTCACAAACAAGTGTCTCATATTATATGTGTCTGACGTAGGCGGAACAAAATTCCATTTTCTGCCAAAAGCTTAAAAAAAACTGTTACATGTTGCTATGGAAACTACGCCGGTGAGGACATGGAGGTTTTTCATCGAGGTACACACCCAATCTACCACGCCTCCACTAACCGCGTCGGGTGCAACTCATGGCACCTACACCCACAGACACGTGACAACTTCCATACGACGCAAAACACCTGAAACCCTTAGGACATCTCTGGTAAGAGAGTTCGGGACCCCTCCGCGCCATATTGGAAACAACTGGTTGTAGATCACAGAACCTAGACAAGTAATGCGGTAGTCCCTACCTGTAGTGATACTATCATGACCTTGTTTTGACGATACTGTTAAGAAAACTCTCCTCCTTCAAAGGTCTTTCACACCTCCTTCACATAACTCCTGTGGGTGGCACAGCCAAAAATCAGGTTTTACGTCTATTAGCGCTGCTTAGGTGTTATGTATTTTCGTCTGGTCAAGGTATCTTATGTGCATTATTATTATTATTATTATTATTATTATTATAGTACGCAAAAGGATGTCCAGACTCTGTAAATACGGTCCTTTCCGGATGCTGCGCTGATATCAGGCCATATAAAAATGCACAGCGACCTGCTTTCCACCGTCACAACATCTGGGGCCGCAGGTAGAGAGTCAGACTGCAGCATCCCTCAGTCTGTTTCCCTGCAGTGCCCGCGAGCTGCAGCGCGTCCAGCGCTCGCTCGAGCCGCTCACCTCGCGCCGCCACCGAGCGCGCTACATCCCCCCTACGCGGGCCGGTGCTCCGGAGTCCGCTGAGGGGAGGAGGAGGAGGAGGAGGAGGAAGCCAAAGAAAGGGGGGAAGGCTCAGCGTCGCGGATCCGCCTTCTGGATGCAGCAGAGCCATTTAACACTGCGGTCTCCGCCAGCCTCCTACGGCGTGGGGCGGGAGGGGGGGGGTGTTCACGGTATGGAGCTCCGCTCCCCGGCGCTGACAGCGGACCGCTGCCTGGACCGAGCGCTGCCAGTGATGGCGACACAGGCTCAGAGAGCGCCCTGACAGCCTCGAAGCCGTCGCTCGTCATAACGACTATTGGACATTTCGGGACATTAATTTTGTTTGCTTTTTGTATTTATCCTTTCGTTTTTGAGCGTAGAGCGTCGCTCGGCTCACACATCCACCTGCTCAGCCCTTTTCGGCGCTCACCTTTCTGTTTGTGCTGGATGTAAGGTCCTCGCTGCTGTCCATCTTTAAGATAAAAGCGGCCGCTCTCTTTCCGACATGCATCATGGCATATAGGACAGTCTGGGACCTCGTAACCGTACAGTACGTCGCTTATGCGCCGCCAGGGATCCGCAGTGCAATCGGGCCGTGAATCGTTCCGCTTTTTCGCCACCCCGGGAGTAGCCTTTTATTTCATTTCCTCCGTGCCGAGTGACACCACTCCCACCGAACCGGACCATCTTTTATTATTATTTTTTTATTTTTTTAATTAATTTTTTTTTTTTAACCCAAGGACTCACGGCTTTCACTTGTGCGTTTTGCAGCCCAGGCGGTGTAGGGGTGGATCGCAAAGATTTCTGGGCTAGGCAAAAATACAGACACAAATTATACACACGGAGGATGCATCGGGTGTGAAATAAATTAAAGAAAACAGGGTCAAGATGGGGAAAGATCAGGAATTGCTGCAAGCAGTCAAGACCGAAGATTTGATTACGGTGCAGAAGCTCTTACAGAGACCCAGACCAGGCAAAGCAAGTAGGTGACACTTAACTAATTTACTTTGCCCCATTTATTTTTGTTTGGGGGGGATCCTTCAATTTACTGGTATTTATTTATTTACTTGCCTTTTCTATATAGGATAGACCCAGTGCAGTACGGCGTGGATGCGTGATATGGTGCATACTTGCTAGTAAAAAAAAATATGACGCTGTTAAATCCGGGTTGCAATAGAAAGCGGACATTTCTGCTCGTTTGGGGCATCGCTGAAAGCCCGTCTTATCGTGCTTATGCTGCCCCATATCGTACTTTGGGGAAATGGTGTTAGTGCGCGATTGGACGTGCAAACGCTGCACGCTCATGTTGAGCCAATCGTAGGTGGAATACCATCCCGGTGCCAGCCCACTCTTACGGGATGCGCTAATGTGCGTTACACAACCGCGGCTGGCGTGCCCTTTCTTACGCACCGATCGCCCAGCGCTAGGTGAACTCAAAATAACGACCCTGGTAACTTGGAAATGATCGTTCTAGCATCTCATGTCATATGCTGGGGCCGGGGTGCGGGAGGGGGGCAATCACACGCCCATAGGCTAGCCTATGAAAAATCACTGACACGAGGTTGCGATGAGGCATCGCTCGTAAAACCATTTCATTAACGTACTCCGGAGCTGCCAAAGGGGGCAAGGTGGGCGTGAAAGGCATCGTGTGAGACAGCTCATCATGTGGGAATGGTCACTGTGTATGGCAGCCTGTAAGACCAGTCAGCTTGTGAGACTGGTCATTGTGTATGACAGCGTGTACAACAGGTCAGCATGTATGACAGTGCATAAGGCAGGTCTGCATGTGGGAATGGTGTATGTCAATATGGTATACGGTTCATTGTTTTTGACAGTATGTAAGAAAGGTCTGGGTGTGGGAATGGTTACTGTGTATGACAGCGTGTTAGTTCAGTGTGTTTTTATAGTGTAAGAGGTCTGAGTGTCTGAATGATCACAGTGTATGACAGCATGTTAGACAATTCAGTGTGTATGATAGTATGTAAGACAGGTCAGCGTGTGAGACTTGTCACTGTGTATGACAGCATGTTACTTCAATGTGCTTGATGGTATGAAAGACAGGTCTGTGTGTAGGAATGGTCACTGTATGACAGCTTGTTTGACAGTTCAGTGTGGACAGTTCAGGGTGTGTAAAACAGGTCTGTATGTGGGAAAGGTCATTGTGTATGACTGTGTAAGACAGGTGGCAATGACTACTGTGTATGACAGCGTGTTAGTTCAGTGTGTATGACAGTGTGTAAGACAGGTCTGTATGTGGGAAAGGTCATTGTG
>JAODUD010000045.1:11130794-11160196 GCA_026784285.1 Stomatorhinus walkeri
ACATGGAACCTAGGCGGGGACTCGAACCCAGGTCCCAGAGGTGTGAGGCAACAGTGCTAACCACTGCACCACCATGCTGCCCCTGAGTTTAAATCTAGAAATTAGTCATTTCTTCATAACTAACTGAAATGTATACATTTTTCTTTAAGAGTGGTTTGTTGCCAGCACTGTTGTAGTCATGATAATCGATTACAAGTGTTTTGAACAGTGGTTTCTGTGCATGTGTAATGCCAACAAAGTATCTTATTCAAAGCATTTTGTAGCATCACTCACTGCAACCAGTGTCAATGCAGCAATGAGTGGTATTGACATATTAACAGCAGTTGAAACAGCAGTATACCTTATCTGCAGTAACTACATAAATTGACTTGTTTATATTGAACTGAATGTGCAAGTTCCTGTTTTGATTTCTTTAACTAAAATACAGATGTAGCCCGGCCTGACAAAATTTCTGGAGCAGACATCAACTCAATTTGCCAAGAGGTAAGCAAAGGAGTATTTTTCACTTGGGGGGGTGGGTGGGTAAGGCTATGAGTGAGTCAGTCATTACTTGTATATAGCATGAAAACAAGCAATTTGTCATTTTCTGGAAGTTGACACTTCCCAGTATATGATCCTATGTATTCTCTCTTTGCGATTTTCCCACCCATTCTGTGCTCCTGTTTTCCAGGCTGGGATGCTTGCAGTGCGTGAAAACAGATACATTGTTCTGGCAAAGGACTTTGAGAAGGCCTACAAAACTGTTATCAAGAAGGATGAGCAGGAGCATGAATTTTACAAGTAGATGGGAAAGGAATGAAAATAAATGTTGCTGTGATGCACCCTCGCTTCCTTCGCACTCTTTTTTTTTTTTAAGTCTAAGGTGTTGTGATATCTGAATAGACTTCCCGGCATATACATACTAATGCTGTCTGGAGGATCGTAAGTTTTTGTAGATTGTGTGTATTCTATAAGAAACTTTCTTGTCTCATAACTCTCTGTGCTTCATTACAAGCCTCTGTCTGTAGAAACATTTCCAGTACACAACTATTTATGGGTGTCTGTAAAACTTCACATTTGGCATTTTAGAATTGTCACAATTGTGTGGTTGCAATATGGTTCATACAGATTTGGGGGAATTGTGGGGAAAAAATGCCAACCAATGGAACTGTAATATTTGCGTAGATTCTACTAATGGTATTTACATGTTCATAGTATACTTTTCTTACCTTGGAGTTTGTTTGAAAAGGAATTAGTGATTGGATGCTGTGGGTGACCACAGTAGTTGATGTATGAAAACATGAAAGTATATTAGTGGTAAATGTGGCCAGAATTTGTAAACTGGAGTAATGTCTCTTTTCCTGTGGGGCTGAGTAGATACCTAATATGGAACTGGTTCTGTGCTTTTCCATGGCTAATTACCTGGTACCATGTCTGAAAGACAAAGCACAGAATGCCATGCTGGAGCCGAAGTCATAATACTGATAGCCAGAAGGGGGAGTAAAATTTTACTACTAAATGTGGACAAAAGCTTTGCCAGTGAGTTTACTGGAGGAGAAAAATAATTGATTTGAAATTTCACAACTGAATATGTATACCTATGCAAGAGACATACATGATATATATGCTTATATATATATTTGTGTGTGTGCATAAACTCCAGAGGATCAGATTCTGTATTACACATCTTACACATCCTGGAATGTCTGCTTTTGCATAAATTTAGCATTTATATTTTTCAGGCATGGACTAGACATGCATTGTATAAAAAGGCAATGCAGATCTGTAAGGCATAACCTGCTGTTAATTACATTGTTTTAGTATGTTGTATATAATGCTGAAAGAATGCATATATAGCAAGACCTCTAAACAATATTAAACAGGTAATTATATAGTATTTGTGAATATGGCAGTATTTAAATTAGTCTGCTCCACCCTGATTACTATAAGGTTAATACGTTCAAGTTACGTTATACCCTGAAGTACTGTCATTCATCACATAAAATTTAATTGCGCGAAATTATATTAACGACAATCACAGCCTGAGAAAGCATAGGTTCTTTTGAATTATTAAAGTGGCCTGCGTACAACATTCTTATACAAAAATTCGATACTAGTTTCTTTAATAATTTATTGTGACGACTCCTTTACGTGTGTACAGCCCTAATACTGTATGACAAACAACAGTAATAGCAATCCATAATTTATCTTGTACAAGGTCGCTGGGAAGCAGGGGAACACCCTGTGCGCAATGCCAGCTCAGCTCAGGGTGCACACTGAGGGCTAAAGACGCCATTTAACCTAAACCTCAATGTTTTGGTTTTTAACTGCGGAAGAAAAGCGACGTGCTCGTAAAACAACACACAGAAACACTGCCGGAACTCGAGTATCCAGCTTGTGAGGTACAAGGTTAGAGTGGTAACCACCTTGCCGCTGTGATAATGGTAACAATATAAAATACTTCCCATTATTTGTGCTTTAGTGTTTTCCGTGCTCGTTCTAAGCTAAAGTGAAACATGACGACATAATAGTTAAACCTTACGATAGCAGGGTAAGAGGAAGAGGGAGGAGAATTTCAGAAATGAGGAGAAATACTCTGCGACTGCATAATTACTTGGTGGTGATTTTACAGTGCATCACTTCCTGTAGCAGCAATGGGCTTTGACTGAACTTTATCGACTGACGAATAAATCCATAAGTGAAGGTACGAAATAGAAACCGAAAAGGCGATAGCTACATGAAGCTGAAAGGTAACTTACCACGGGCAGAAGAAGAAACGTAAGACGAGTGTTTCATTCACACGATGTTGTGTTTGCTTACGAACGTAAGTGTTTTTCTTGGTATTTTTGGTAAATGCTGAACCAGTTTCCTTCATCTTTACACGTCCAACTGTTTTTAAAATTTGTATTCGTACAGTTTTTATTTAAGCATAAGTGACTCATTGTGTGTGTTGCTACCTCATTTAAATTAAAACGCATATGCCTAATGGTTAGGTTGTTTCATGAAGCTTGGCGTTTTTTTGTTGCTACGTGGATTGTTAGTGTAATAATCGGTAAACTGAATGAATTTAGCTACTACTTAGATCTACTGTCGACAACTGGTTTATTCGCTGTTTTGTTATGGCAAGTAGAGTTCGGCCTATTTGCGACATAGATTTTTTTTGTAATTTATATAAATGTTTTTTTTTAGTTTAAAAGCTTGAGGTATGTTGAAAGAAGCAGTAAAACAATTAACATCCACGCAAACTTTGGATTACATCGAGGAGTATGCTAGCCTGCTCAGACTTTCATTCTCTTGGACTTTGAGGCGGGCACGCGAACTTTATTCAATCACTATTTTTTTTACAAGTCCTTATAGCATACTTGCTCTGAAATCGCCCCGTTGAAGTTGAGAAAGTTTAATATATATATATATATATATATATATATGTATATATATATATATATATATGTTATTTTGAATACATTTGCATTTGAATACATATATTTACATTCATATACTTAACAGTACCAAGTTGTTTATGAATGCGTTTCGTGGCATTCATTTGTACTTCTTTTTAGTAGATGCTTTTAGCAGTGTTTTAGTATACTTGTGTCATCTTGGTGTTTAGTACTAATGATGTAGTGATCTGAAGTGAAACCATAGTTTCAGGATTTCAGTTGGGTAAAGCCATGTAATACCAGTTGAGGAAGAATGTTCTTTGAAATGTGAATGGGGGGGAATTAATGAGTTTGTGTTAAATATAGGTTTTAGTGACTTCATGTCACTTGACTCCTTTGTATGTGATGCCTTTCAAATGTACTTTACTGGATCATCGACAGTTTTTCTGGTGATAAAATACCTTGTAATATTCCTGGTATATAAACCAATTGTGACACAATAGACGTTTTGGAGAGAATAACGTGAGGGTGAATTTCTGTAGTCTCTCCCCCCCCCCCAATTTCTCCGCATTTTTTTTTTTACAGAGCAGATTCAAAACCTTTTGTTTCATGTGCAATTTTATTTTCTTCATTTATTGTGGTATATATGCCTGCTGCTTAATTCTGTGCAGTGTTGACATGGTTGTAGAGAAATGCAAATAAACATTCTTGGGATGACAGACAAAACCCATGCCTTAAATTGTGCAACAGGTGCAGCACTCCTAAGGCCAAAACATGCAACTTATGCAAACAGTTTACATTCCATTAAAAATGTACTCTTAAGGGCAAAATGCATATTTACCAAGGTATATAATATAACCTTGTTTCCAAAAAATTCAGCAATGCCCTTAACCCCGAGCTCCCCAGGCTGCCCTTCACAGCCAAGCTTGCAAGCAAGATAGGGGAGGTGAAAAGAGATTTTCCCCAATAAAGTCAATTAAGTATTTGATGGTGATAATAATAATAATATTACAAAGACAACATATCAAATATTGAAACAGAAATTGTATTAAATTAGAATTTTAACGCCGGCAACACATTTCAAAAAGTTGAGTCGGGAGCAGCAAAAGACTTTAAAAGTTGGGTTATGCTAGAGAAAAACACCTGGTTGAATATCTCACAACTAATTAGGCTAATTGGCAACAGGTCAGTAAGATGATTGGGTATAAAAAGTGTTTCCCAGGGAGGCTGTGTTTCTGCAGCACTTGAAGATGCGGAGAGATTCACCACTCTGTGAAAGACTGAGCCTGTCACCATTAAAAACATTTGCCGCATCATGAAAAAAAAGTTGTCGTAGGAGAACCCTAGCTGTTGAGCAGTTGAAATTAGTACTGGGGGGTATACCGGTTCTTACTGAATACTGTTTTTTATTATTGTTATGACATGAATTATTCTTATACCGCAATACCGGTTTAAATAACCTACACAACGTGCAGAATGTGGCGCAGCTGCAAAGGAGTGACCTTTTTCCACTGCTGCACTGCTAAAAATGTACCGCGAAAGATCATAAACAAGATATAGCTGATGCTGGAGTTGAAAGTAATGAGACACTGGGGTTGTTGAAATTCGATTTTCAGATACTAATTGATATTAAAAATTAGTATCTGATTATTAATACCAACAGTGCGGTTTTTGCCTCATTCTCCATACTTCATACAGTACCCTGCTCTCCATAGCCACAGAAGGCATTGCACCGGTTAGCACACACATACGGAGTTGGCCAACCATGGCATATTCCTCAGTTAAAGGCACTTCAACTAGCTGTTTTAGTAAAAAAAGAAAAAATCCACAATATGTTGTTTTTGTTCTATTTTCAATTAATTATGGGTTTATGTGATTTATAAATCATTGCATTCTGTTCATATTTTACATTTTAGTTTCCCATCTTTTTTGGAAGTGAGCTTATGGAAGAAAGGGCTAACCTAATATTCATTTGACATCATTTTTCTTGAAGTACAATGGTACCTGACCCACGAACACTCCTGTTCACAAACAAATCAGGTTATGAACCAGATGTTCTGAAATTTTTTGTACCGGTTCGTGATCCGTGTTTCAGGCTGCAAACACACAAACATCCCCAAAAAGTGCCCAAAGAACCACACGAAACATGAAGAAGTGTACATTATGCCCAGGAACGATTGTGCAATGTAGAAATAACTTGTTGTAGATGTATGTCTTTACTATATCTCTTCAGAGGTTGAATATTTGAAAAAAATAAAAAATGGAGAGAACATTCTGTTATAGCGATACCTTTCAGCGATTGATAAACATGTTTCTGATGGTTTTTAACAGTCACACGTCGCATCACGAAATGTACATAAAAGAATTTAGGCAGTTTACTGTATGTATTGGTGTCAGTTAAACATTTTTTGGTATGCCTTCCTTGACCAGAAACTGTATTCTTATTCTAGGAGGAATCAAATCCCCTAAGGTTAAGCCATTTCTTCAGGCATAAAATCTGGTGTAATGTGTTTATATCGTCTGCTTTTGATTCTGAGTATTTATCAATATACCACCTACATATTACAACCAGCTTCTTATTGCAAACTGTTAAATAATTTGTAGAAAGTCACCTGTATCCACATTAACATTATGTAGAATACATATGTAAACTTTATAGACCATATTAATGCCTAAAGTTAGCCGTTTGAATTGTTGATTTTAGTTCAGAGATATTGGTTGAGGTTATTGAGTAAGTAAAAGCTTTGCTGTCATTATCAGTTGCTGACAATTTCCAAAATTTTCTTTAAAGTATAATTAACTTGAATTAAGTTGGAATCAAGGTTAATGTTGAATAATCTTCTGCAGCCAGAAATCTCCCTACAATCAAGGTATGCAAAAAGCATGTAAGAGAACAAGCTTGTTCTATGATTTGGGATGATTAGTATGTTTTATAATTATCTGAGTAACAATGCAAAGGTAATGACAAGTCATTCAAATGAAAACAGTGCATTTTACTTTTCACTTCAAGTAAAACGCAAGGTTGCCAACTTTGGTCATCAGTTATCAATTTGAAATAAGTCTGCACACACATTTACATGTATGTAACAGTTTGAGTCCTGCACAGGCTCGGGTACCCGACCGGTGACCCGCAAATTTTGATGAAACGGGCGAAAAATATTCTGTCAGATACGGGTTCGGGTTGGACGCAGGAGAGCTAAATTGCGGTTTTCAAAACATCATGTGCCAACAAAAAATATTCTAGGGCTATATTTTAGTGACAAAATCCTTGCATTCAAGATGATAAAATGTATAAAATCCATATCAGTTTATGCCTGCACGCGCATTCCCGGAAATCTCTCCCACTTTCATTTTCAAAAAATGCATGCGATCTCCTCCAGTTGTTTGAAATGGATGCTAAAGTAGTCAGCTGAGTCCATCAACTGTGGATAATATCCAATAACTATTAAACCTACTCAAATGTGTGTAGGAATGGTCTTGAGTGTGCGTAGATTCTGTTCTTAACTAAGAACAAATTCATATAAGAAAACATTGGTGAATGTCAGAAAGCGCCACAGTGATCCGTAGCTCCGCCCACTGGCCGGCTCTGATTAACATATACTTGCATGTAGTGAACTTGAAAAAAGGGTTTTTAAATTTCATTTTTTAATTTTTCACATCTGACTCATACATGAGTGGAAAATTAAAATGCAGATGGTGCTATTTCATTTTAATTTTTGCAGGATTTTTACACACAGACTTTGGAAACTAAATGGCAAATTGGAGATTGTATTTTCTTGTCATTTTCATTTTATTTTTTGCAGAAAATACCTCCCATTGTGCTTGTTGGTTTGTTTTTATTCTAAAAATAGTACTGATTAATGCACTTGTGTCTAGGCATTGATCGGAAGCTGCACTTGTGCCTAGTTAACTCTGGCAGCATGTATGTTTGTAATTTGCTATTTGCTTCACTTGGCAAAAGTATTGGCTAAATAAATTTAAATGTATTGCTGTATTGACTTTTGAGCCAGGCAACAACTGGCATCCTTTCAAGACAAACAACAGCCTGATGCTCTGTGATTCAGCCATCAAAGCTGGATTAGGTGGCAGTGCTTAGGCCTGTGGGTTAAACCTCCATGCCTGAGATTGGAAAGTTGCTACTTTGAATCACAAAGTAGGGCCACAGAATATTTTCATTATCATTAGTTCCTTGAGCAAGGTTCAAGGGGCGCCAGATAAATGGATGAGACTGTACTCTGACCCAAAACTTGTTCTCACCATCCCAAAGGAGAGCAAAATGTAATTTCCTATGTAACTGTACTTGTACAAAAGGTGAATAAAGTAAAGCTGGATTAGGTGGCAGTGCTCAAGTCTGTGGGTTAAAACTCCATGTCTGAGATTGGAAAGTTGCTACTTTGAATCACAAAGTAGGGCCACAGAATAGTTGCATTATCATTAGTTCCTTGAGCAAGGTTCAAGGGGCACCAGATAAATGGATGAGACTGTACTCTGACCCAAAACTTGTTCTCACCATCCCAAAGGAAAGCAAAATGTAATTTCATATGTAACTGGACTTGTACAAAAGGTGAATGAAGTATCATTTCATTCTTTAATATGTTTGGATGGATCTGGGGTAGTCGGATTATATACAACTGTATCTACCTGCACCATAAGCTGTCATAAAAGCTGAAAGGAAGCGCAAGCTGTTTATCCAGCCTGTGGACAGCCTTGGCTACATGTTGGCAGCAGTTTTTCACAGGCATAACATCTTGCCAATTAACAGCAGTGGGAGAGAAATCTCAAGGGAAAAAATAAATGCTTTTGTCTTCCAGAGCCAAGTCTGATTTGTGGACCTGATTCCACATGCTGTAAGTAAGCACTCACACACACACACACACACACACACACACACACACACACAAGCACAAGCAAAATCTGAGCTCATTCCTTGCCATGCCTTTTGTCTGTGTGGAGAGATGGGAGTTCATCATATGCAGTATATGTGCCATGCAACAAGCAAAAGTACATTCTAAGAATGTTTTTATTTATTCCCCCCCAGTTTTCCCCCATCGCTCTCCACTTTGATGAATGACAGCTGTGGAGTGTGGATCAGCAGCTGGATGGTGGATGCGTTAATGGGCAGGAATCCAGCTGGCTGCTCTCTAGCGCTGCGAAAATGAGGCTTGAATCAGCATCTTCGATCTTGCGCATCTCATCTGACTAGAGGAATGTCAAAATATTCACTATAATGTTTTTTTCCTTTTCTTACATTCTTTGAAGTGCCTTTTTCACATTGTTGCTTATGGACAAGATAGTCGGATGTTTACACATAAAGGAATTAGGGAGAAATTTTCAACCTTTAAACTGTCTTCACTGACGAAGAACAAGCCTGGTCTCATTTTCATAATGGAAAACAGTTATTCCTCTTTGTAATACCAGGAAACTCATCGCGCTGCAAAGCAGCATATCATTACATGCAGTCCTGAACGTTCTTCTGATTTTTGAAGGGGGACTCATCTTTCCAGAAGAATAATTGGTCACAAAGCATCCTTGTGTAGGAATTTCACAAAAAGGATCTGACTGCCAAAGTATCGTTAGCCACATTGTTTTTGGGGTATGTTAGAGACACCATAACTACGTGCCCCCCACCCCCCTTCAGAACATTATATTAAAAACCAGTCACACTCAGCACCATGCCAAATCTACAATCAAAATGGCGTTTCCTGATGATGGTTCTTGGGGTCCAGCTTATCGTCATGGCCCTCCTCTCCAGGGAGGGTTACCAGAAGAGGGTCACATATTTTTTCCGGATTTTCCGAAGGACTGACACAGGGGTGGGGGCCTCCATGCAAAACCATACTGGGCGTGATGTCTATGCCAACCTTTCCCTTCTATCCAAAAGCCACACAAGAGAAGAGAGCATGCCTTACTGTCCAAAGAAGTCTCCATTAGTTGGTGAGTCATTTCTGTATTGGTTCATTGATGGACTGTAGCTCAACATGTAGTTTAATTTTGGAACAATACAAAGAGGAACGATAATAAACCAGCCCCGCCCCATATAATGGGGTTGTGTGCATATGTTTTTGTTCTGTAGGAATGTGGTGAAGGTGGCCATTTCCTTCTCTATTATTCCTCCATGCTTAATCGATATTTGCAACCCCACTTTCCCCATTTACAGGAGGCCCACTTCGTGTGACTTTCCCCTCTGGGCTGACTTTGGCTCAAGTAGAGCGGAAAAACCCCCTAGTAGTGCGAGGGGGACGATACAGGCCACCAAACTGCGAGTCTCTCCATCACACCGCCATCATCATCCCCCACAGGAACAGGGAACACCACCTGAAGTTCCTGCTCTACTACCTGCACCCCTTCCTGCAGAGACAGCAGCTCAACTATGGCATCTACATCATTCACCAGGTAAATCTTCTGACATCAGTTTCAGGCCGGACTTTTTCATTATAAAAAAGCGTCTATGTGTCTGCATTGTGATTTATGTCTGGGGGCAGACCATAGCAAAACTGCAACCACAGTGAACTATGTTGAAAGCAACAGTCCTAACCTCCTCACTGATACAGGGCTCCTAGTATACGTATAAAGTAGTAAAGGTCTTGCCATTAATATAAATAGTAAAATATAATAATATGTATTGTTATTGCTGAAATACAATGCATTGCATTTAAAATTGAAGTCATTTTTACATGGCTGTTAGTGACTATTGTGGTACAGTATTCGGAAAACACTATCTCAAAAGAAGTAGTTTGTGAAACTGCACAATACACAACCACACAAGACAAAAATAGACAGTACATAGTACCACATATAACAATCTGTGTGATATAAATATAACATATAGAGATGAAATAGATGTGTGAATATGGCAATAACTGTGGTAAATATTACACTCAAAAGATTATGGATATTGATTGTACAATCTGATGGCTGTCAGAAGGAATGATTTCCCCAGGCGTTCTGTTGCTCAGGCCATGGCTGAAAGTGCTATTAACAGTGGTATTATAATTAATAACAAAAACAATGTCTGTTTATAACACATATAAGGTCATGCTCTTCTGGCTAAATTATTTTCCAGAGAAAAAGGAAAAGGAATTTGGTGCGTGAGTATGTGTCTGTACTAGAGGTCGACCAATATGGGTTTTTCAATTACCAATGCCGATATTTAGTAGTCAGGGTCAGCCAATGGCCAATATATGCTGCTGATTTATTTTTTTGGCCAATAATTGGACGTTTTCCCCCTCTATTTGCATGATAAAATATCACACTAATAATAAACAATAACTTAAACTTGTCTTGGTGAAATGCTGCCATACAGGATTAGACTTTTGTTCAGCCCTCAGACAGTAATTACTAAAACAGAAGGAAAAATGCAAGATTAGCATTTTTATTATTCTGCCTTCATCTTTAATTCTATAATTCCAGTATTCCATGCACATTAATACAATTACACTCATACATTTTGAAATAAAAAACACTAGTAACTAAGTGCATCATGGTTTGATGAGTAGTGTACAAGTACCAAAACCATTCACTAACATGTTGTTTGTTAGCAGACAGACAGCTTACAAGCCAAGTTCACAATCAGAATCTAGCGATCGCAGAAAAAAAAATAACTGTCGTATTACACAGTCTTGTATGCAAGGACAACGTAAGCCCCCAGTGATTGTGACGTTGTCGACAGATAAGCTCGTATAAAGGACAGACATGTTTAATGAGGAAACTGTGCAGTCGTGCACTTTATATCTAGACATCTGACAAGTTGTTCGAATCTCCATGCTCAAATGCAAACAAGTTGCACAGAAGGACCATTGTCAGCATCAGCTCAAGTGAACGGTAACCACACTTTCAAACAGTTTTCTCCGCCGTGCATTGTTCTAAGCCGCTTTGTCTCTGAGGGTGGTGCTGTGTGTGATCGGGGCAGAGTAACGCAACTCTCACACACGCTGCCACGTTTGAGACGCTACCTGCTCCGCCACACACACACAGACTGAAACTCTCTGACACAAGAAAAAAAAAAACAGAATTGATAGCATCGTGCTCATATGGTAATAGTTAAAAATTTAACAAAATGATTTTAACGATTAAAGAAACGTCTGTGAGCGCACAAAACTGTCAGAATCAATGATCCTTAACATTACCTGTAAGTTACAGTTGGTTGAAGGCTCATTATCATTATGTCAGTTCCCGACAACGTAATTTGCGTTCTCTTTCAAAAGCGCTCTCGTTTTCTTTTAAAGCAACGTTACCACTGGTCTGATCTGAAATCATACAGCTAAAATTTTTAAAATCCAGTATGTATTATGTAACATGTTGGATAAATAGACGTAGTTTATTGTTGATTTAATGTTCGTTGAAGTTTTTGCTTCTTGACATATATATAAAGTACTGATATCTGCAATATAAATACATTTTAATATCAGCCCAGTCGCTAATTAAATCAAGATCTGCTTTTAGCCTCTGTGCTGCTAGATCAGTATCTGCTACACCTCCCACCTTGGTAGCATCTGCAAATTTAGCCAGTTTACTATATGTATTGGCGTCAATATCATTAATAATAAATTGGCCATTCTGAGATACGACTTTTTCTTTACAATTCCGCCTAGAAGACCAGCACCCTGGAGTTGCCTCTTCACTGTTGACATTGAGATTGTTATTTTGTGTGGACTGTTTAATGAAGCTGCCAGTTGAGGACCTATGAGGTGTCAGTTTCTCTACACACTCCAACGTATTTATCCTCTTGCTCAGTTGTGCTCCTCTTTTTATTGTGGTTAGAGCCAATTTGTGCTGCTCTGTGAAGGGAATAGTACACAGCATTGTACAAGATATTCAGTTTCCTGGCAATTTCTTGCATGGAATAGCCTTCATTCCTCAGAACAGGAATAGACTGATGAGGTTCAGAAGAAAGTTCTGTCCCAGTTTTTGAGTTTATGATCTAATCCACAATTGATGATGCTCCAAATACTCAACTAGTCCAAAGAAGGAAGGTTTTATTGCTTCTTCAATCAGCACAATTTTAATGTCTGCTAGCATAATTGCAAAGGGGTCTTCTAATGATCAATTAACCTTTTAAAAATGAAAAAATGCATTAGCAAACACAACATTCCTGGAACACAGGACAAATTTTGCTGATAATGGGCCTCTGTACACCTATGTAGATATTCCATTAAAAAAACGCTGTTTCCAGCTGTAATAGTCATTTACAACATTATCAGTACTACACAGTTTTTCTGATCAATGTGATCAGTTATCTTAATGGACAAAAAAAAACTTCTAGAAAATTTCTAAATGATCCCAAATTTTTGAACGGTAGTGTATGGTCCCTCCTCTTAGTACTAGTCAGGAATCTTGCGGCTACATTCTGAACCAGCTGCAGCCAGAAAAGAGATGACTCACTGATACCAGAGTAAAGGGCATTGCAATAATAGTAAAAAAAAGTGATGAAAGCATGAATGACAATTTCCAAATCCTTAAAAGAAAGTATTTACGTTTTTTATGATTCTTATTAGGTAGAAGCTAGCTTGCACTACAGAGTTTCTGTTTGTCAAATTTTCGGTCAGAATCAAAAATGATACCAAGATTTTTCACCTAGCTGTGAATACTTAGGGATAGGGGGCCTAACTTCTTACAGAAGTTCGATTTAAGATCAGGGGGCCCAAACAGTATCACTTGCATTTAGCTCTCCGAGGCCTTCTGAGGCGAACAGTGGCTACCATATTTTTGAGTGGCTGTTGACGGAAGAATATCCAGTGGGCAAGCAGTGGGTTTGATATTAGATATTATCTCTAGGAGGTGAGGGAGGGGTGCAGCTTTGAATATATCTAGTACAGAATTTCATATGGGTAATTCCAAAAATTAAAAAAATATGACCTCTTATAGAATCAATCTTGTTAACAAAGCAAGTTTAAATCTGTGTTATATGATTTAAAAGAAGCATCTGGACAAAAATAAACAGTAGGATTTAAGACATTGTTATTAGTGTTAACCAGAACTTTTGGTCAGGTCTTGCTACTTTAAATCAACAGTGTGTTTTTGCTTGTGTGTAGGACCTGTGACAAACTGGATAAGATAAAGAGTCAACAAGACGTAGGAAGTCTTTAACTAGGGTTACAGACATGTAGGACAACAGACATGAATAATATTAAAATCACCAAGAATTACTAAATTATCTGCACTGGGCACAATAAAAGAGAGAAATCTTGTGCATATACAGCATCCTGTGGTTCTGAGGTGCACACCACCTGCAGGGCTGGTCTGATCTGTCTTTTCATGGATCTGTACGGTGGAGCCAGGATGATAGAGATGTTTATCTGATTGTCTAAGATGGGGGAGGGGTGCTGCCTTGTGCACGGTGGATGTTTGTATATACAACATGCTTTCCCTCCATGTGGCAGAGTTAGTGTTCTGGCGAAACCTGGGCGAAACTGACTTTAATGATTCCTGATTGTCCTGAGAGACAATGAAGAAGCTGTAAGGCTGAGGTTCCTGAAGCCCACTGATAATCCCATAGAGTTCACCCTGGGCCCCCTCTTAGGTTTGCCACCTGTACAAGTTTTCCAGAGATCGTCCTCTTTTTTTTTGAGCAAATCTTCAATGGGACACAAATTGTCCCAGTTTTTTAAATGAAAATGTACATGTCATTTAGAATTTTATAGTAATTTTATAATAAAACCTCACTTGGTTTCTTTCTACCTTTATTCTTTTTTGTTCCTGGTTTTTATACATGAAATTATGTGTCTATAAACAGTTAAAAATAGGTAAAACACAGTGATTATTGGCAGTGTTTATACTTTTATTTGACTGGTAGCATGAATACGAAGCTTACCTTGTTATATAGCAACTGTACAGACTGTCGGTCTGCCACGCACATCCATATCCATGATTCCATTGTGTCTTGATTAAAATTGCTAGCCAGATGTCACATTATTTTAAAAATTACTTAATTTTGTTGGTTTTGTGAAAAGGGGGGAGTGACGGGCGGGGAGGATGACAAAGCCAGCATCAAGGAAAAGGTGATTGATTTGCAATGTACAATGCAGAGTGGGCGAACTAGGAAACCTTTTCTGAATGGGTAAGGCTCCAACAAGGCAACAAAGTAGCATCACAGTTTTGTATTAAGCAAACACAAAAATCTACTCCTTGCTCCTTCGAGATCTTGCAGATTGGTACTAGGTCTGAGTTGATGTCTGAGCTGATCCCACACACGTTCAATTGGGGAAAGATCGGGGGACCTGGCATCAATATGTCACAGGCAGTCCATACACACATGCCATTGTGAATGGCATTGTGTTGTTGAACGATTGTACCAGGGTGCTGTCTCAGGAGGGGTAAGACAATGCGGACACAGAATGTCACTGACATAGCGCTGTGCCATTGGGGTCCCCCAGTCACTACCAGAGATGACCTGAATTCATACCGTGCACCATGATGCCTGGAGTAATGAAAGTGTGTCTCTTCACAACATTGACAGGATTAATCCTCTCCCCTCGGCATCACCATATGCGCACAAAATGATAATTTGTGGTAATGTAGTACCAAGATTCATTGCTGAACATGGTACGATGCCACTCGTCATCAGTACATGCCTTCTGGTTATGGCACCACTCCAAATGCTGTTTCTATGTTATTAATAACCTGCCATTTTTACTTTTTCTTGTGGTGCTCACATTTTTTCTCTCTTCATGCCCTGTTAGTTTATTTTCTGAAACATTTAATCTTGAGTAACACAGAATAATTAACACTGGTATTTTTTTCAAATGCTTGTGCTGAGAAATAGACATTTTAGGCTATAGTGTTTCAGACTGTATTAAAAGCTGTTTATCTCTCTGTCTCTGTCTGTCTATCAGTACCCTGCAGAATTTGATTCACTAAAAATCGTAGTCTGTGCTCCTCTGGCACCATGCTGTATGTGTAAGATTGTCATTGCTGTGGTGGGCTTAAAGAAACATTGATAAAGCCACTATGTTCTTCCTGAAGGCAGGGAACTACACCTTCAACAGGGCCAAGCTGATGAATGTGGGCTTTCGAGAGGCCATGAGGGAGGAGGACTGGGATTGCCTGTTCTTCCACGACGTGGACCTGATCCCTGAGGATGACCGCAACACTTACACATGTGACGCCTACCCCAAGCATGCTGCCATTGCAATGGATAAGTTTGGCTACAAGTGAGTTCAGCTGCTTTCCAGCTTCATCTTCCTAGTGTCACTCTCTGCCATGGGGGACAAAGTACAAGGCTGGTCCCTACATCAACTTTAGAGTCATTTTAGACAAAGGTTTGGGCGATGAGGGTACAGGCAAATTTCTCTGGCTGAAATGTATTTAGGGAGTAAGGGAAACTAATTTAGGTGATGGTAACCATGAGCTGAGATTGCCCGTGCAGAACCTCTTTCTCCAACAGATAGGCAAAGCTCATCTGGCACAGGCAGTAACTGCCCCCTGCAGGTGTACGGAAAATTCCCAGTGGAGAAATAGCCATGGCCAACAGTTTTGACAATGACACAAGTAGTGGTTTTTACAAAATTTGCTCCTTCAGTGTTTGCAAATCTTTTTGTCAGATGTTTCTATGGTATACTGAAGTACATTACAAGCATTTCATAAGTGTCAAAGTGTGGTGCTTTCAGTATAGCATCATACCTAGATTGCAATGGCCGTTTTTGCTGTAAGACTTCCTCATGACTCAAGTGGAAGCAATGGAAAGACCGTGTAGCAAGTTTGTGCGGCAATGCCTGGGTGTTCCCCATCCTTCAGCTCAGTAAACCTGTATAGCAAGTCTTTCAAGCTTCACCTGCCAGTGTCATCAGTGGATGCAGTGGGACAATGCACTGGAGCGATCGATGTCCTGGAAGGAAGTTTGGGGTAGCGACCAGGGCAAGCTTTCTTTTCTCCTGCGAGCAGTGGCTGAACTCCTAGCAACCTTAAGATCTGGGGCAAAGAAGAAGCTGCATCCTGCAAGCAGTGTGAAGCTTCATCTTGCACCTTGAACTACATCTAGACAGGATGTCCCAAAGCACTTGGAGAGGGCCGATATAGGTGGAGCTACAGGAGCAGACACACTGCATTTTTGTTTTACTACTCACTAATAAATTCCTCTCAGCCACATGAATGAGGAAGCATATTTGCACTGATTAATATGATCCCTGACAAACTAGCTGTCAGACACAAATGACTCACCCTCTCTGTTTTCCAGATTTGCACTAGTTTGCACACCACTACTCCAAGCATTGCGTATTCTGGATCTGTGGACTGGTTATTTATACTGTGATTCTGTCCCAGAAAGTAGTATAAAGGTTTGTTTTCTTTGTTGGCACAGGCATCTCTTGCTTCATTTGTCATTCTTACTCTTTCTCCCTTCTCAGGCTTCCATATAAGATGTATTTTGGCGGTGTGTCTGCTCTGACCCCTCTGCAGTACCTGAAGATGAATGGTTTCCCTAACAACTACTGGGGATGGGGGGGTGAGGATGATGATATCGGGATCCGGTAGGAATATCTGCTAATTGCTTATTTTCCTTTAAACTTCAATCTGTCATGGCTGGAATTCCTTGCACTCATGAAGTATGTAAGGACTCATGAAGCAGTAAATAATGGTCTGACCCCCCACTCTTTCTCTCTCTCTGTCTCCCACCTCATATTAAACAGAGTGTCACTGGGTGGGATGCTCATCACTCGGCCATCTCTGAATGTGGGCCGCTACAAAATGATCAAACACAAGCTGGATAAGGGCAACGAGGTGAATCCACGAAGGTATGGCACAACTTTGCCTAAAGGTATTTCATGCAAGCTGAAGCAGAGTTTCTCATTCAGTAGTACCCTTGACTAGCTGAGAACCAACCAGAAATGTAGTAGAGCTGCAAATACAGGTTGCCTTTAAGGAATTTTCCATTGCTGCAGATGGATGCTTTAAAAATATCTTTTCCAGGGGTGGGCAATCTCATCCGCAAAGGGCCGGTGTGTATGTAGGTTTTTGGGATAACCTTTAGGTTAGCTGTTCAAACCCAGGTATGAGGACTCTTCAACCAATCAGTCCTCAAATTAGTGACCTAATTAGGGAGTTGCAGCAAATACTCGCATACACACTGGCCCTTTGCGGATAAGATTGTCCACCCCTGATCTTTGCATAAAAAAATTGCTATGACAGTGGTGCTTGAAATTTTAACCATCGCATCTGTTCACGTGTGACCCTGTTAAGGTTCAACATGCTGGCAAAGACCAGGCACACCTGGAAAGAGGATGGCATGAACACTGCGGAGTATGAGGTGTTATCTCGGGAGTACCTGCCACTCTACACCAACATCACTGTCAACATTGGCACTGAAAAGGGTCTCCTCAGTCTTCCCCCAAAGACCCAAATGGCTCCTCCTGTAAACAAACTGCAGAAGAAGAACCCTAAAACCTCACTGTCAGATACTGAGCAGCATCCGCTCTCCTAGAGAGAGATGGAGACATGTATCCCCCATAGAATATAAACACAATTTCACAGACAGTTGGGTCTTAAAGGGATTTTTCTCCTATTTGTTATAATTTCTCCAAAATGGCAATATCCCTTATCTGAATCGTGGCTCAGGCATTGTCGACCGGCATGATGATTCCTGTGACCATGTGCATGTCTAAATGGGCACTGTACACCCCTCCAATGCTCATCCTGCATTACAAGGGCATCCATGGAGTCCACATATTTTCTAAACTTAGTTATGCAGTGGAAATGAATGAAGGAATATGAGATGATGTACACAGCTTCTAGATTCTCCTGTCTTGAAGTGGGATCATGTCCTAAGCCTGTCCTTCAGTCCACAGAGATAGACCAATTGCCATATTGCTCTCAGTAAGGTTCAACATGATAATTTGGTCTAGTTCCATATTTTTCCACTGGCCTGTATTCCACTGTGGAATTAAGATTAATGTTAATCACAATCAAAGTAGCTTATACATATTTTACTTTAATAATCACCAGTTTCACGCATCACATATAACATGTTCTTTCGTTTATCTTTCTTTAACAGACCAGGTAAAGAGCCCGCTAGCATTCATTTGAGAACTATGCACATCAGTGTCTTAAATGTGTGTATGAATGTTACTACTATTGTCACATTTTCTTGTGATTATTTGATTGAGTCCAAAACTGGACATCCAAGAATGAAGAATGTAATGTGTATGAGCTTTGCTCATTCTGAATCCATTCTGTGCCTGTTTGCCAAGTCTCTGTAACTCGTAGTCTGCTTCAGCACCCAGCATCTCCGGTCATTCGCACGCCTCTGTCTGCTGCCTCTATGAAGGGGTCCTCACCTTTTAATAGCTGAATTATTTAATTCCACAGAGGGTGCGTGTGGGATGAAAACTGAAACCCTATTGGTAGCATTAAGTTCCAGTCAGAGGGAAATGTGAGCCTCAGGGACAGGAGATTTAGGCAGGCAGCAGGCATTGTGAAGGCCATTTTCCATATCCTACGAGGTATTCGAGGTTCCTCTTAATGAAGCCAAAGATAATCATGACACAGCTGATTGCAAACATGTCGACAAGAGTGTGGATGTGGAGAATCTAAAGCAGCGATGTGGTGACCTCACATCTCTAGAGCAGTGGGCTTGACTTCTGGGTCCGTGTGGGGTTTTGCATGCTGTCCCTGCATTTGCACACATTTTTATCTGGTACTCCGGTTTCCTCTTTGGCGAATTGGTGTCTCTAAATTGCCAGTAGCGTGTCTGTCTGTCTCTGGTTTGTTTGTCACCTGCCTCATGTCCTGTGCTTCCTTGGATATGCCGCACGCTCACTGTGACCTCATCTGAAATAAAAAAAAACTGAGATGTCCACTGATGACATTACTCCATGAGTAAACTCAGTTATTTTGGAACACAAACCTTGAGAACTGAAGAATTTTTTGAATACTCGAATATTTTGGTTGCTCTTTTCCATTATGCATAACTGTGCATGAAGATGCAGCTTCTTGTGGTAACTATTGCTTTCCTTAGTGAAATAGGATATTCTCTGTGGTTAGAACTGGACCACTGCAGAACTCTGTGACGTGTGTAGGTTTTCAAATTAGCAGGGCAACTGATTAATTAAACAGTTCAGAGTGGCCTTAAAACTTTGATTAATAAACGAATGGATACAAACGTATGCAGACATCTGTGTTTTTGTTGTCATTTTATTGTGTGTGTTGATGGTGAGTCAGGGTAACCTCCCCACCCAAAAAAAAAGAAAACTGTCCTTTGTCACACTGAGATGTTGCTGGTTCAAACTAGTTGTCAGAGCATCTCTATAGTTCACTGTGTTTATTGTAGGCTGAGCAGAAATGAGGTGGTATGTGAATTCTTAAAGAATAATTACAACTTTGAGTATCATCAGTACTGCTATCTTGTAATGTGTAGGACAAAAGGATTTGACTTGTGCATCATACATTTTTTATATTTGCAGGGTGGGTCAATATATAAACATTTTGTGCCTTATAAAAATTCTGTTTCGCATATACATGTAGCCCACTCATTCGATTGGTGTTTTTTCCTTTTCCATTAAACATACATGTACCGTCTGCATGCATGTGGCATGTCTCATTCAATGATGTGGCATGCATATGGTACAATTAAAATAAACCACTTGATTCAAAATTATGTGTTGAAAAAACAGCATGTAAGGGTTCATTATAACTGATATTGACCAGGAGTAATTTTTTGGCCCAGAGCACGTTTGAAGACGTCTTTGCATGTATAGCTTACTTTGTTTCTTCTTTCAGAGCCATTAAATTGTGGATTCACTGGTGTTTCCAAACATTTGGACAATAATTGTTCAGCAGAAGACATCTTATTCCTTTCTTATTATTCTGTGTTACTTTGTGGAATTCATAGTTGACTCAATATTGGCAAGTTTCCCTATAATTCAGTAAAAGAGCCCATACCGTACTGTTTTAACCACAGTGTATTTATCTGCCTGTATGTATACATACACACACACAAACACTTGGCATGAGGTTCCTTTGCTCAAAGGTAATTTTCAGTATGTATCACATATCCCATTTCACTTTCCAGCCAAACTATTCCTTCTTTGATTCCTATGCCCAGAGCATGGGTGAAAACCCCATCGAGGCACGATCCAAAAATACAGTGAGAAAGTTGGGTATATGGTAGGTGTGTTTTGGAGGTAGACAACAGGTCCAAGCCTTGGCAAGGGGTGATGGGCTCCAGCTGCCCTTTCATATTCCTGGTTTCATCTGGGATCTTGAAATATTGTCTAGAAATACTTACCAGTGCTGCTATTAAGCACACCTAACCCTGTGCCTCCTGTAACAAATACTGTTGTGGCCTTTGGTCATAGGGCCAAAATTGGACAAACTTTTCAATTCTTGCATGGTGATTGTCTCTGATTTGTCCACTGAAAGGAAGCCATGCCTGCCTCAAGGGCAGGATTACCTACTTTTAAAGCAAGAAGAAGCCCTTCAGGATAGATTAAGGGTGCTTAGTGTCAGAGTTTTGCTGGGGAACTTGGTTGTGACATTTTTGTTCAGTTTAGATTTTGTTGTAGATTTTTATTTTGAATTTAGGATTTCAGTTTACGGTCTTCATATCTTCTATGCACTTGCTTTTTTTGTACTAAGGGTAATTGCTCATCATTATAATAGTTCAGCCAAATTATTTTAGCATAAATCCTGATTGTTTTGTCAAAAGAAGTGGGAATTTATCTAAACAGCAACAAAAGCTGTTTTACACTAAGGTTACTTAAGTCCCAAAACAAAACCAATACTTTCAGTGTCTCAATCTGTCTGGGGCCCTCCATGAAGATACGGTGTTCTTACCTTCTAAAACAAAATCTCAGTGTTCTTCCAGAAAACTATCCTTACTTAGACTTAACAAACCTGATAGTGCCATATGAAAAATAACCAGTCAGTCTATGTCTAAGGTCACAAAGTGTGGAGAACATTGGATACAAGTAAGGAAGATATTCATCACTGTTGCATGTGTGGTCCTTCACACGCTACTCATAGGCTGGGACGAGCTCCATCTCCCTCATCCACAGAGAGGGAATGACATCACTGCCACGTGTGCAGTCCTTCGCACTCTGATCACAGGCTGGGACATATCATCTGCCATAATGAAATGCTGCAGGTAGTCAGTTTATTAGAAATAGATTATATAAAAATTAAGAATATGAAAAGTATAAATTATAGTTCTTTGGCCTTAAATAAAAATGATGAAAATAGGCCTAAATAAAATCAAACCTAGCTTATGTACACATAAGTTTAAAAATTTCAAAGTACAGTGGTACCTCAGAACTCAAGTTTAATCCATTCAGAACTCCGGATTGAATCCTAAAAAGTTCGAATTGTGATCGAATAATGGAAAACCAATTAATTGTTTCCCGGCCCAAATAAAACACACCTAAATGTTATTTTAGCATTTAAACAGAAAAAGAACCGGGTAAAACAAGAAGAGCAAATACTGTACTAAAAACATCAGAGCACATTTATCACAACCATTGTCTCCCGAGACAGAAGGATGCCAACCAGTTTGTAAAGTAAGAAAATAAATGTATTCAAACAATGTGTCCTGTCCCGATCGTCGGCTCCTTCCTTGTGCCACGCCCCCTCGTTAACCCAGTGTGGAATCCCGTGTGATCAGCTGATTCTAGTTGTTTTCATGAGCCATTTTTATTTTGTCCGTGTTTCAGTTTGTTTCCCCAGTCCGGTCTTTGTATTGTCCGTCTGCGTTTTGCCTGCCTTACCTGTAATTAAACTCCGTATTCTCCGTTCCGTCACCGCTTGGCACGACAATATTATTACATGTATTGTAACAGATTGGATAGGTGTCTTATTGTGAAGACATGTTGTTATGGGATAGAGGAAGTGTAAGGGGAAGTTCCGGGTTGTGACGAGGAGGAGCAAGAGAGTCTAGCTGCCGCTGCTGTGGACTGTGGAGTTTAACCGGATGTGGAGTTTTACCGGACGACCCTCCTCAGAAACTCAGAAGTGGAGTTTTACGAAGTACGTGAAGCTAGCAAGAATCAACAAGAATAATGAGCCGGAAATACTTTCGTTGTCATTCTGGAGTTTAGTTGCTATTCAAAGAGCCTTAGTAGAATGTACCTAACTAGCTTTGAAGCTGACACAATCCTTTATTTGTGTTTTATGCATGTACATTTGCAGGGATAATGTAAAAGCAGGCATAATTGCACGTTGGGGGGACTAGGTTTCAAACCCAGCATACGTTTTCCTGATGATTACTTTTATGCAACAGCATATGGTATAAATGTTTGTGCAGTTCTCTTACTTTTTATTTTGGATGGTTAAAATTGACTTAAGTAAGTAAGGCTGTGTTTAAAACAAAATAATTTAAATATTTTAGGTATAAAATAAGGTAAATATGTTTCTTTATCTTTTAATGCATTTACATTTGTTTATGATAGAATTTGGCGATTTAAGTATAATATATCACAGCATTTATTATTATTCTTGTACATAATTCACCATTCAATGGATTAATCGCCTATTAAAACCGTACTTTTATTTTGACACAATAAGCGGATATAGCGACCGGAAGTCTCCCCCTTATTCTTGCCAGCTTCACACTGCTAGTTTTATAGGTAGTCCGTCCTTAAAATAAATAAGCTACCCCATCTCGATAAAATATTCTCGACATTCCATTTTATTTTAGATTTTGGACAAAAAAACAATGGATTTATTAAAGCAAAAACATATGTATTTCTACAAAATATACAAATTAACTTCTTACTGTAGTGTTTACGGAGGTTATAATGAATTTCGGGAAGAAAAATATTCCCGTCTTTCCTTTACATCTAGTTTTGTACTTTTGACAGAACATTGTTATTACCATTTGTGTTGCTATTGTTACACATTTTTAACGTGTTTGTGTGTGTGAAACATATTGCAATGTAATATTTTAAACAGCAGTAATGAATTGTGTCTATTATTATTACAAGTATAATTTGTAGGGTTTGTTTGAGAAAATATTAAGGTGTCTTGGTCCTTCGGCAAATTTGCACTGGAGTAAAACTCATGATTTATGTACCAAATAATAAGCTCAGCAATTTAACAGTGCATTCAAAATTAATTCAACGTCATTTCCGTTACGTATTTCCGCTAAATCTCCACATTCCTCCATTTCCGGCTATTCTCCATGGAGTGCGCATGAGCGGCTGCAGCCAGACCCTTCCTGTCAGATAATGTAGGAGGCCCACAAGGCAAAATACATGCATAACATAAATGGAAATTATACACAAATAGATAAATAAACAAATAGGCAAACTGTGATGATCTGCTCCCGTCTTGTCCCTATTTGGCCACCAGAGGGTACTAGTCATCACGTAATCACATTGTTCCCAGCTCTCATGTCTTAACCATCCACACTTGTCTGCAATCTGTTAATAATGTTTAGTGTATATATGTGCCTGTCCTCACTGTTCCACAGCTTGGTTTTTGCTGTTCCTATGTATGTCTAGTGTGGTATCAAATGAATGTGGTTTCAGTTCTGTGAAAGGTCGCATTTGAGTGATGTCTGTCTCTACACACGACACAAACTAGATAGATAGATGTAAACAAATATAAAGTTAAAAAGACAAAACAGTCTCATGTTAGTCTAAATATCTTAAGGGAAATATCTGTTTTTAGCCTGGATTAAAATGTGACCAAAGTTGGTGCAGACCTAATATGAAGGGGTAGACTGAATCACAAAGGCACAGTCATCTCTGTGCTTAAGTCTAGATCTTGGCATGACCAGCAACATCTTCTTAGAGAACCAAAGTAATAGAGTAGAAGAACAAGAGTGTAAGAGGTCAGTACATGCAAGACTGAAAGTGATCCTGTAGCAAACAGGAAGCAAATGAGATAGCTGTGATATGATTATTTTTTCGTGTACCTGTCAGTTGCCTGGCTGCAGCATTCTGAACTAATTGTAGACAAGCCAGGGATGTCTAGCCAATTGGAGGCAAAGACATGAATTGGTTTTTCAAAATCAAAATTTATGGTAGGTTGTCAAAGGACCAAGGTTACTTGCAGGAGCACAGATAACGTTACAGAGCCCACAAAAAAATTGTTCTTTGTCATGTAAATTAAGAAAAAAATCAATGTTTTAATGTTTTTCAGACATTCCAGAAAAGTTTTAAGAGAAGTTTTGTTACATTATTTTAGTTTCAGATACATATGTGTACCATTTGTATAGCAATGAAAAGAAATGTTATATTTTTCGAAAATGGATCGTAAGGGTGGTAAGTACAGCAAGAATAAAATAGGCCCAAGGTTATATCCTTGGGCGATCTCATAAGTGAGAGGAGTTTACATCAAGCTTTACCTTTTCATCAATCAAAAAAAGTGTCTACCTGTGGGTTTGGAGTCTGCTGCCGCGATAGGTATTAACAACCTTATGGCAACTGCCTTGCACAGCCAGTTCTGCCTTGCACAGTCAGTACACATGTCCAGTTCTCCTAGACAGAAGCTTTCGCCAGACTCATAAAAACATATGAAATTTACAAACGAGAGGCCATTCAGCTCATCAAGGTAGTTTCAGGAGACTAATAACTCAGAATTGTTAAAATCTTATCTAGCTCTGATTTAAAAGAACACAAGGCGTTAGCTTGCACTACACTAAAAGGAAGACTATTCCATACTCTAACTACAAGCATGTATAAAAAAGTGTTTTCTCAAATCAAGTTTTTGTGATCATTTTCTCTTGTAGCTTCCTAAAAGAACTCAAGTAGATTAGTTGAACAGGATCTACCGCTCCTAAATCCATGTTGGCTGTCCCACAGAATATTATTTGAACCCAGGTAATCTACCACTTTGGCTTGGATTATAGCTTCCATTGCTTTTCCAGTTATGCAGGTTACACTAATTGGTCTATAGTTTGATGGATGACTACTATCCCCTTTTTTGAATAATAATAATAATAATAATAATAATAATCAATCCTTTATTTATCCCCGTGGGAAATTCCTTTTTATGCCTCCCTCAACTTGCCCTTTGTAGAGCAAGCTGTCCGCAAGGGGCAGCCACCCATAGCGGCGCCCAGGGAGCTGGGGGTTAAGGGCCTTGCTCAAGGACCCGCAGACAGGCTGAGGCTGGGTTTGAACCATGAGCGTTATATTAGCATGTTTCCATTCGGAAGGTAGCTCACCAGCATATAAGGATTTTTCAAATATTCATGTTAACGGTCTGCAAATAATATCCGTTATCTGTAAAGAACATTGATCCAAATTACTGTAGGACTACAAACGTATATCTTATTTTGAAGTAGTCCTATTGTACCAGGGATAGGCTATGTGTAGAAAGATGGATGGGTGAATCTGGAGCAGGTTTTTTTCTTTACTTACTGTAGTGTGCAGATTAACATTTTTGATATGATTATCAACTGTTTATGCCAACTGCACTTGTGTTATATTCTTATAAGGTTATATAATCTTAATAGGTTCCTATGGATTGCCTGTGGTAGCTTTCATTTCCTGTTGTGGGTTCCTGTCCATTTCTTATAACACATTGCATGCTTTAGTGTCTGTCTGCCTGCCTTGTGATGGACTGGAAACATAAGAACATAAGAAAGAGTTGTTAAAATCTTATCTAGCTCTAATTTAAAGGAACCCAGGGTTTTAGCTTGCGCTACACTAACAGGAAGACTATTCCCTGCTCTAACTACACGCTGTGTAAAGAAGTGCTTTCTCAAATCCATTTAAAAATCCTGCTAATTTCCACCTATGGCCATGAGTTCTAGTATTTAAACTATTATTGAAGTGGCCATTTGGCTGAACAGCATCCAGACCTGTTAGAATCTTATATATCTGGATCATATTCGCCCATAGTCTCCTTTGTTTGAGGCTGAACAGATTCAGCTCAGCTAACCTCTTCTCATAAGACATTCTTCTAAGACCAGGAATCATTCTTGTAGCCCTACGTTGCATGCTTTCCAAGGCAGCAATGTTCTCCTTAAGGTATGGTAACCGAACCTACACAAAATATTCTAGGTGGGGTTTTACCAGGGAATTGTATAATCGTAGCATCACCTGCCTTGGCGTAAGCTCCCCACACCTAGAGATGTAACCCAGCATCCTACTGGCCTTTTTAATTGCTTCCCCACACTGACGCAAATGGGACATGGAAGCATCAACATACACACCAAGGTCTTTCTCATAGAAAACATTATAGAATTACTTGTAACATTAATAATAATTCAGGTCACAAGACACAAAAAAATTCAGATTCATTTTTATTCCTCAAATGAAAAGACAAAGTGAATAGATCACATGGAGCAGAAATGTGTTTCCATGACAAGGGTTTGCTTATGAAATCCCTTATTGGACAATATGACCATGACAGATTTCATTGGAATGCAACACAAGTCTACATATGTCAAAACACCGAAAAAGGATTTGTTTACGTTCATGCAATTATACGAACTACTGAAATTCTAGTTTCAAAACATAGGTGTGTTTCAGACAACTCTTCCGCATTCTTTGACATCACATGATGAAAAGGGGGGGGGGGTGGGGGGTGGCACCTGAGGGACCAAACAGGTTTCAGGAGAAGGAACGGGAGGCACACCAATCACCCTCCATTGGCTCCACCTCCTGGTGGGTATACAGTCTTTTGGGGCACCCACCAGTTGTTAAGCATGACATGTAATATGCTTTTGCTCTGGTCACTGGGGGTCCGCTCCCAGGTGGAGGGGGGGCACTACGTGTGATTATGTTATTATACATGGAGCTAGACCCCCTTGTCCTTGCTTAGCAATAGTAAATTTCAAAAAGCAGCAATTCCTACGAATGTCTAGTTACAAGGTATAGGTGAGCCATGTAGCTGTAACAGTAATAGTTACAGCTCACCTGTAGTATAGAAAAGGCATTATATATCAAAAGGATTTTTTATATTAAAAATATTTTGGAGCTCAATTTCATCAAAAACAAAAATGCTGGTAAAAACCTTTTTGAAAATTTGTTGAATTAAAATGGAATGACCCTCCTGACTTTTTTGTCCCAACCAAAATTTAACTTAATCTGGACTTTGCAACTAACTAAGATATTGGACATTTGGATTTTTGGTAGTGTCACTAAAAATGGTAATATGTGCTTATTTCTATAGTTTAAACCATAAATACAAGTTGTCGTGCTCCCAAAACACTTTACTATCATTTAAAAGTCAGCTTAATACATTACCTTTAAAAAACAAGTGTTTGATATAAAAATAGAACACAGTATCTGAGTTCATGAATGACCAAGCGTGAATGCCCGAGGGTTGACTGTATATTCCTTAGGTGAAATTCTAAGACTCCATCAACAAATCCAAAATGATCACAGTTCAATATTTACAACAGAATTACTTTTTTGCAAGGGAATGTGATGGCTCCCCCCACAGCCACACAGTTAAATTAAAGGGAAGTATTTATGGCCATTTATTTAATGTTTCAGTTTGTTTAGTTGTAATATTAGTAATTAAAATTTAATTTGTTTATGTATTTCTTTATTTGGTTAATTGTTATGTGTGTATTGATTCTGTCCCTTTTGATTTTCTGTGTGGAGTGCAGTGGCAGATTCCTTGCTGCTCCAGGCAAGATGTGGCCAACATGGAAGCTGGACCGAACACAGGAAATTGGACAGCTCCAACGGGCTGTTTTCAATGGGGGTGGACTAGTTTGTATTTAGTTTCTTTATTGTTTAAGTAATATTTCCTTTCAGATTAACTTAATTTAATTTGATTTTGCTTATTTTGATTGTGATATTAGTTGACTTTGTATTTGTGGTATTTGTATATTTGGTGTATTTGTGGTGTTTGTTATTGGTTGTACCCCTTCTGTGGTTTGTGGTTTTGGCCAATGAGTACATATAGCCCTCATGATGTCTGGTCTGGAGAAAGGTCAGTTGTTTGGTTTGAGGTATGGTTAGTTGTGGGGTTTGATAAGTTGCTTTTTTTTGGGGGGGCGCGCAAGTTTATGCTTTTGTTAAACTGTTTTTTTTTTTTTGATGAATTAAAAAAATGGATTTTTTTTCCTAATTTGCCTGTGTTCCTCTTACCTTCCAACTTGGTCCCTGACAGGGAACTATATTATATGTGGTTATTGGCAATACCATAGTACCAATACAGGTTGGAAATAAATACCATGGAACTGAAAAGGACTCTATGCTGTTCACAGCTATTATTGTTGCCAGCAGTGAAGACAGTCAAGTAGCAGAATTATTCACCTGTCATGCTTCCATTAGACAAAGATGGAGTGGGGAGTAGGATGTGTCTTTGGCCCATGCTCTTGTTCGGGGCTCTAGCATAACATTTAGTCTGCTTCACTAATCAGACTCTCAAATTTTGCTTCTCAGCTACAGCTAGCAGGTTGTGGGAGAAATCAAGTTCGACCTCATGCAGGAGTCTCATTGTTAGATGGCCAAAATGGAGATTTTATATGCACTGTTTACATGTTTGTGTGTCTTTGGGAGTATTTTCCGTACGTTGCTTAAATCATCCGAGATCATATGCCTCATCTTGAATGAGTTAATGCCAGTGAAACTCATCCGCAATAAATTGTTTTTTAAATGCAGCTGTGTGGTAGATTAGTCTAGCTGGATCCATTCATCCGAGATGATTGCGCGTGCCCGCACTGGTTGATAAGCCCATATATATTGAGTCTAGAAAACAGCACCTTTTCACACAAGCGAAGCAGGATCTTGTACTAGAAGGATATGAAGAATTTCAAGAACTAATATGCACAAGGGGTAACACGTCAAAAACAGTCCAAACCAGAAAAGACAGCTGGCAAAAAGTGGCCGACAAATTAAACGCAGAAGTAGTGTTCATTGTACTTACTGAATGCAGCGTTTCATTCCCTATGTGTCAGATTAATTATCTAATGTGTCATAATTCCAGATCAAATGTAAGCACAATGAGAACGTGGGAACAGGTTAAAGTGAAGTAGAAGAACATACAAACTGGTAAATATTGGTATATAACTATTTAAAGAATTGTTTACATAAAAAAATAACATATATATGAACTCAGCAAAAAAAAACATCCTTTTTTCAGGACTGTGTATTTCAACAATAATGTTGTAAAAATCCAAATAACTTTACAGATCTTCATTGTAAAGGGTTT
>JAODUD010000045.1:11171087-11190093 GCA_026784285.1 Stomatorhinus walkeri
ACAAAGAGCAAGTTGAGGGAGGCATAAAAAGGAATTTCCCCATGGGGATAAATAAAGGATTGATTATTATTATTATTTCCAACTAGTATAGACACTCATCACTGAAAAAGTGGCAAAGGGAATGGTTTGTGCCTGGGCAGGCAGAAAAAAGCCAAAATACAGGTAACAGTTTTTACTTACTCTGAATAAAGAAAGCTGGCTGGTCAGAGGGCTGGTCGTAACTCCAGGTGGTTGTTAAACAAGTAGGTTGTTAAGTGAGGGTCTATAAAGGAAACTAAAGGCTGCACAAAGAGACTTAATATCCTGTGTCTCTAACCCTGCAGTTTGTTCACTGCACTGAATACATGAAGGAAACCTGACTGGGGGGGTTTGGCCCCTGTGTCCTTGACAGATTCTGCCACCAGCTAGACTTCTCCACCAGCGGGGCCCTGTGTGTGGCGCTGAACCGGGCAGCAGCAGGCCGGGCCTACCGCTGCTTTAAGGACCGGCTGGTCACCAAAGCCTATCTCGCACTGGTGGGTAGGCCACTCCCTGTCCGCTGGCCAGTGCCGCCACATGCCCGTCGCACAGCCGCTAACGGCCACACTCCCGTTTGGCAACCAGGTGCGCGGCATTCTAGAGAGCAAGAGGACGACACTGGACTTCGCCATCGGGAAGAACACCTCCGAGGGCAGGACTCACATGATGTGCGTCAAGGGAACCGAAGGTAAGGCCCAGCCTCCGTCCATCTGGGGGCCATGCCGGCATCTCCGTGCTCCAGGATAACTAGCTGTCGGTCGCTTTTCCCCAGGATGCGAGAATCCCAAGCCGTGCCAGACGGTACTCACCGTGCTGGAGTACGGATCCTACGACGGCGATCCTGTGACGAAAGTCCTGCTACAGCCACTGACAGGTGTGAGAAAGTCCCCAGAAACACCAGATCCACAAGAGTGGGGTGGAAGATGTTTAAGGCAAAGGTATAGCAGTTAGTGAAGGGCTATTAAGGGCACTGCTGCCACCTGCTGGTCACTATTGAATTCATATAGCAAAAGCGGTATTTTCCTAGAATATGTTGGATTCTATAGACAAATTAGCTGACTTCTGAGAAGAAGTTTGTTTGGTCTGCCTAGCATATTTCAGAATAAAATACATTTCTTTTTAGCATGGAAGAGGAGCAGATTTAGTTTAATGAGTTGAAATATAGGACACCTGAGCAGCCTTTCATTACAGGTCGGACTCATCAGCTGCGAGTTCACTGCAGCGCTATTGGGCATCCTATTGTGGGGGACTTCACCTATAGCCTGCGGACGGACACCGCCCCCTACCGCATGATGCTCCATGCTTACCTGCTGGACGTCCCGCTGGAGGGCGAGCCTATCCGTGTCACAGCTCCTGACCCCTTCCTGCCCTCGCGGGACACCAAATGGGTACCGCAGCACTTGGTCCAGTCACTGGAGGGCGCCCTGGAGACCCTGCTTGATAGCAGAGGGGACCAGTGTGACCGGGAGAACGATTTGAAGACCATGGGAGAGCCGCCATGGAAGGACGTCAGCCGGGCCTCGCCTTTGGAGACGGAGGAGCAGAGGGTTCAGTGCCAGCAGTGGCTAAGCGAGTGGGCCCTGGACTGAGGAAGCGGACACACACACACACGCACGCAAACATCACACTTACATAACACAGGCCCAGGTCTCAGGTAATATCTCCAGCAGGTGTGGAGGAAGATGACGATGGCACAACGTGTACAAGCCTTTCTGTTTAACCACTAAAGAAACATTTCTACTGTATTCCACTGATATCCATAAGTGTAATGATTGAAAAGGACACTGTACAGCAAAAGTTCCATTTTATTTTTTTATATTTTAGGCTTTTAAGCTAGAAACAGATGGTCTGCCTTGTCTTAGCCTGAGCATTTCCTGCTTCACCTAGAAGCATTTGCAATGTTTATATCCAGAGAGGTGGGTGGTCTGGCTTCAGCTGAACTTCGCAGTGCCCCAACAGGCTGGGGTTCGGCTTTTTTTTAAACTGTAAAGGCTCAGAGTGACGCCATCCTCCCACCCCCCACCCCCGTGTGACCTGCTCATGACACAGGGTTTGCAGATGGCAGTTGACTTTGCTGGCAGCTCTACTTTAGGTCACTAACCAAAACAGACCGTTCTTCGTGGTGGAAATGGAGCCACTGAACCGCCATGTTGGATCAGACAGTTCCAACACCAGACACACCATTGCATACCCCTTCATATGTGGACCCCCACCCCAACCCCAAATCAAGGTGATGCACGAATACGCCCCATTGTTCCGCCCACCCAGTGTCTGTGATGTCACACCTCCGTCCTTTTAGCCAGTGGTTTAGGTGAAGTGTTTTAATGTTTTTTTAATTGATTTGTACATGTGAAGTATATCAATGCGGTATTTGTATATACCCAACTCAGTTTTAAATCAGAAAAATAAAGCTCTGCATCAACGTCACAATTTGTTCAGCACTTGTCTTCAGGTGTCAGACTATCGGAGCCAGAATTAATCTTTAGTGCACTGGCACTGTGTCGCACAACAGGCAAATAAAAAGTTAAGCTTTATTCCAGCATTTGATAAAACATTTAAAAACAGGAAACATACAAACATTTAAAATGCTAAGACTTTCTGGAAAGAAACTTTATATAAATTTTCTTCTATAAACACACACACACACACAGTTCCCTTTACGTGATTCAATTCATTACCCTGCAGCCCTGGTCAACCAATTTTAAGTTTAAACTGAACAGTTGCATGAGAAACCAAAGTGTCTTCCGAACAGTGAACTCACATACGTAGTACATACATAGAAAAGAACCTTCGTTAGGTTAGTGTAGCGACCTTTTGGCCTTTGTGGATCCGGGGGGGCGGGGTGAGGTCAAGATGACTTGCAGGCCAGCAGCTTCTCCACCATGGTGTGGGCGTAGCGCAAGCGGCAGGCTAGATTCCGGCAGCAGCCGTGCTCCTCGATCAGGCTCATCCTGTAGGTGCGGAACTCGCGGTGCTCATCGATGTATGTCACAGCCGCCATCAAGGGGCACAGGATCAGCTTGGTGTGGTCCTGTGGGGGGGCGGCAGAGGGCATGTCCTTGTAATTAAGAAATACTTACTGTACTGAATCTCATCCACTACTGTCACTTTAAATCACACTGTGAGACTTCATAAAATAAAGATTAGTATATTTATTGTATTTGCTGTGTTTTATAAAATTGTTTCTATTGAAGTGTACCATTATTGTGTAGTCTCTGCTTGGAGGGTGTGCAACAACAGACCACCATGGTTAGTGTGCAGGCAGAGACCATGACGGTTTGGACCACATCACTGGAAGCATGCAGTCGGTTAGCATAAGCCACATCTACAGATTATAAGCATTTCATGGAAGGTTCCCAGTTAGCGTAGAGGCTGCCCCCTCTCGACCTGGAAAAAGTTGATCTGCACGGTGCCGTTGCTCAGGTGGAGCACGATGGCGCTCTTGGTGCGGAACCAGTGGCATAAGTAGGGCAGACGGGCCAGCTCATCGCCGTCCCGCCGCGTGATGTTGGCGCCCGCCTTCAGCAGATGCTCACTCATGTAGTTCCGGAAATATTTCAGTAAAGTTATCTGGGTGGAGACAAAGAGGTAAGAAGGTAGGCAGAGGTGCTAGCGAGCGATACAGGGTTAACAATAATAAATACTGAACATTGTTAAAAAAATCTCTGCTGGAACTATGTTCAAAAACAAACCAACAAACACATATTGCAGAAACTACATTATCTGCTCGGCGACCCTGGGGGGTGAGGCACAGTGGACGCCCACCTTCTTAGCCAGGCCCGAAGGGTAGGAGCGGGCATTCATGTAGGACTCGCAGCTGTTCCTTTCTATGTACTGCAGGCTGTCCCCGTCACTGTACATGATGAGCCGCGTAGAGTCGTTGAAGAGCACGCCCACGCTGTTGTCACACAGCTGGTATCCTGTGGGGTGGTTGCAAGCACAGGGCCCGTGTTCACACAGCATCTTAGGGCCAAAAGTACCTCCGATTCTGTCACAAGCTTTTTGATCCATATAAGAGGTTGATCACAATAACCATGATCACTATAAGCGGTTTCCACTGTATATGTGTTTATGGGATGTTGTGCGCACATTTTCAACACGCGGTTATTGCAGGCAAGCTCGTGTATGAGAACTTATGTCGGCCAAAGCGAGTCTTACTCTTAGCTTGTGAGTCAGCTCTTTTCCTAACTAAAAGCTGCTTTCAGCCACTTTGTGAACCAGGATATGCGGGATGCGACTTACCAAGACCGTACTTATCCGAGTAGTCGACCCACTTGCTAATCCAGAAAATGGGAATACAGGCGGGATCCTCTGCCTCCTCTGTGGGGACAGCAGCAGCATTTAGGACGTGTGGCGCTCGGACCGGCGACGCCATCCATGGTCCCTCACTCACCCTGCCGGATCAGCGCCCGGTCCGACGGCTTGGAGATGCCAACGCTGCTGAGCTGCTGGAGCAGGTCGGACAGGTAACTGGCGATCATCTCGGCGATGTCCCTGTGTGGGATCACCGGGCAGGTGCTTCAGCATGAGACGGTAACCAGGTAAAACCATGATATATGGGGACACAACATGAATGAACAACTGCCACTCTAGCTTCACAATCGCTTGTGGGATTGGAGTGCTGCCATTTCAGGGACTCCCCATGCCTGCATTCCCACTTGCCTCTCCCTCCTACGTATGCTGCCATAGCCGTATCTGCCGGAGCTTGCACATTGCGCTTCATATTGCACTCATCTAACTTTTAGCACTGGCAATAGTCTCCCCTACTTTGACCAATTGCATATTTTATTTCCCCTACTCCTCCCAGGGGGGTGCTGCCTGGAGACCTCAATCTATCAAGATGTCCAGCACACCCTGCAGCATGTGACATCGCCACTACCAATGATGTCCACGCTTGTACCCGGGCTTTGACTGGAAGCTCAATCTAGCTGCACTTATGCCTAGCGGACTCCTTGATATTTGCAATGTGCTATTTGCCTCACTTGAACGTCATTTTGGAGAAAAGCAACTGATAAATAAAATAGATGTACATGTAGAAACATGTCCATTCAACAGTTAGTTAGGCATTTATCGAAAGTGTCCTCTGCCTTAAAGATGAAGCAGGATATATGGTTATAGGCCTTGTAGGGGGGTAAGGAATTCACAGGCTACGTTAAGAGGAGGAAAAGGAAGGAGGGCTCAGCTTTACCTCGGCTGCAGATCCTCCCTGGGCTCCAGCTTCCCCATCTTCTCCAAGGGACTCTCCGTTCCTGGAGGACCATGGGGTGGTGGAAAAAAAGGGGCAAGTGAGCATCCCGTGATGGAACGGCAATGAAAGGAAGCGGCCAGGAAGCGGCCAGGACAGGACCTTTGTTGAGCGCGGTGAGGGGCTGTCGGGAGCTCGGCTCCCGAGTGCTGGGGACGACGGAGAAACGGGGTGGCACGGTGAGACAGCTGGTGGGCAGGTGCAGGGGCGTGTAGCCCGACGTGAAGAAGTCGTCCACAAGCAGGTCGCCAATGACGGGCCGCTTTGAGGGGTCGGGGTGGAGCATCCGGCGAATCAGTGCCGTCGCTAAAGGGTTGATGTGCTGAGGACATGAAGCGGGGTCACATGGCTGCTTAATGGACAGACCAACAAAGCTATCTCCTGAGCCCTATTCGCTTATTCGCTTTCACACATTTAAATACCTCCGCCTTTTAAAGGGCCAGTCCACATTTAAGGGTTTAGGCCGAGGACCGGCAACCTTCGGCTCTTTGAGCACGAGGCTGTGGCTCTTCTCAAAAACGATAGCCGCATTCGCATTTTCACATCCAAACATATTATGATAATGCTTTTGTTAATATAAATCATTTATTCATGGGTTAACATTTTTCATTTAGATATTTCTTTAGCTATATGTGAATGAGGCAGTCCATCGCACGCTTCTGAGGTCTTAACTATAATTTACATCTTCCACAAAGTCATTCTCTACGACGAGAGTACGTAGTGAGATTACTCACCTTTGACCAGCCGAATGATTTAAAACTAAGATGCCCCCCCCCCAAAATTGTTTTTCTTTATTTAAGTCTTCAGATTTTTTTTGTGTTAAATGCATATATACCCATATCGTGTATATATATAAAAAAATCATCTCAGACCCTCTTCTTAATCCATTGCAGCTCTTTGAAAAGCTTGGGTCAGACATTTAGGATAAAATGGGTCTTTGCTTTAAAAAGGTTGCTGATCTCTGGTTTAGGCACCGGCCTAAAGAGGACCTGGGACTAATCTTCACAGAGTTTGGCAAAACTCAACATAAAGGGGTTATATAAAGCAGCAGTCCGGAGCAGAGTTTAGTTCTCCCCAAACGAGCTCCATAGGCCGAATTTCTTATGTTCTCACCCTGGGAATAGTGTAGTCGTTCTTCTTGATACGGATATACGTCTCCTTCAAACAGGACGTCTCAAAGGGAGGCTTTCCCACCAGCAGTGTGTACCTATGAGGCAACCATAAATTATGGTGGTTCCGAGGAGACACTTCTTTCACCATAACTGGGTAATTAAGTTCCAGAGAGTAAAAGTCTACACTGGGATTTTGTTTCAACCATACAGTTGAGTATCTGTGCCTCTTTATGCTCAACTGGTTGGTTGAAATAAAATCTTGGTCTGGAATTTTACTCTCTGTCTGTCATATATAAAGCAGGCTACATAACTAAAAGTCAAGTCAGTGGAAATGAGATCTGTTATCAACCCGCCCGCCCTTACAGGATGCAGCCAAGTGACCATATGTCCACCTCGAAGCTGTGGCCCTTCTTGCACAAAACCTCCGGGGCGATGTAGTTGGGTGTTCCACACAGAGTCTTCTTCCTCTCACCATCATACTCGATCCTCGTAGCTAGCCCAAAATCCCCTGCAGTAAAGGAAAACTCAGCTCAGTCACGTTTCTCTGGACCGAATGCAAACAGGCGGGATATAGGTGCCAAAACAGGCTCTGCACCTATCTTGACCTCCATGTCATCATTGAGAAACAAGTTGCCCAGCTTGAGGTCACGATGAATGACCCTGTTGTTGTGAAGATACTGGCAGCCCTGGATTGTCTGCCGCATGTAGTATCGAGCTTCTGGCTCTGTAACCGACTTTCTTCTCTTGTGCAGCTCCAGGAGAGACTGAAAGAGAATCAAAGGGCGTGTTATTAATCAGTGCAGTAAGTGCACCTCAAGGAATCTGAGCTAAACAATTTGAGTTCTACACGTCATCTGCGTGCGCCCGTAAGAATCCCAGTAAGGAGCAGGCGAGGAAACTGATGAACATTTCATCAGCTCCCACTCACCCTTCGCCGGCACATCTCCAAAACCACGAAGACGAAATCCTCATCCTCGAAGAAACCGTGAAAACCAACGACGTGCGGGTCGTCGAGGCTCTTGTGGATGGCGATTTCCATGGACATCTTCTCCTTCTGGCTGGGCTTCAGCAGTAACGCTTTGGGGACCACCTTCCCGGCGAAAACCTCGCCCGTGTCCATGTCCGTGATCTCGTAGCACTTGGCGAAGCCACCCTTGCCCAGAAACCTTCCCCGCCGGTAAGGCTTCATCTTCCGCGGGTCCACCAGCACCTCGGGGACCTCTTTCAGAGGAGCAGACCTGGGGTCGACGTGCGCCGGAGCCTTTACCCCTGCACTCATTTTCAAAGTTCACGTTTTCCCTGATATATATATTTTAAAACTATTTCCACCTACAGCCCTTTTGAGTTTTATCCAGCTTTAGTAAACGACCGGCTAGCCAGCTAGCTAATTCCAACAGTACTGTTAATCGCTAGTTTATAAACTCAGATTATTTCAATATTTTTTTATACATGCATGACTGTAAAGTGGCACAACGATAGTTTTTACTTTATCAAAATTAATTACATTATATGCAACATGTATATAAACAAATCGCCACAATCATCCGTCCTTCACGCTGCCCGTCTCCATGGTATCTCCCCCTCCGCGAACAAGCTGCAGAATTTCAAATCCTACTCCGTTCGGTGAGACGCCACCTGATTGGTCCTCTCGATTTGAATCGCAGGCCTGCTCCCCAAGGCACCATGGGAGCATTAAAGTTAAATACCTTGGATTTAAAGGGTCTTTTGCCACCCAAACAGCTGTTGGACTACGTGTGAACCAGCAGCGTCACTAGGGATTTATGAGAGGGGGGGTCTGACCTTAATGAAAATTAATCTAAACGCACTGTACGAGTGTACACAGCGCCCTATGTCAATTAATTTGATTGCGCGTGTGTATTTGATTTGTGCTTACATATTTACATCTATTGTCATATTTATATCTATGTTTCCATTTGCACTTTTTATACATATATATCCTATTACATTAACAGTAATCCAGGCATCATTGCGCAATATCCTGGAGTACCGTATTTCAGCTGCTATTCAGATTACAACTATTACAAATTATATTTATATACAAAACCACACAAATATACTTGCACATATGTAATGATATTATCTTTTTAGTACTTTAATTTGTAGCTTTCCCCCCCTCCTGTTAACTCATATTTGTTACATGTGAATGCATCAAAAGGTATAATGACAGTAAAGAAAACGTATCTATCTTATCTTTGTGTACTTGATTGTGTGTATGCATACCAAGACATTTTGGAGAATTCTACACTTCCAACTTTGTGGAAACAGATTGGGGACGACCCTTTTCTGTTCCAGCATGAATGTGCCTCAGTGCACAAAGCAAGGTCCATAAAGATGTGGTTGAGTGAGTTTGGTGTGGGAGAACTTGACTGGCCTGCACAGAGCCCTGATCTCAACCACATAAAACACAAGTTCTTGTAGGTGTAATGGCCAGGCGTCCCCATACTAATGTGAAAACAGTGTGTGTGTTATGTTGTTGCAGAAGCAGCCACTAAATATCTTATGTAACCCACCTGCACAATGAAAAATCCTTGCTCCTTGATTTATTGGGGGAGGGGTGTGTCCCCCTAAAATTAAATATCGATGCATTGACCAAACTCAGCACATTTTCTGTTCAGTCTTTTATTATTGAATCATCCAGTGTGTTGATAAAAAACAGCATTATTCTCAGGCAAGTGTAAGGTTTCAGTAGCAGACAATTAGATTTTAGACTAAATGTTTTACACCCCACTGGCAGACTGATGTTTGTGCTGCGCTGAAAGACATATGTTTAACATCACAGCTGTTTGCGGTATTGTTCATGAATGCAAAATACTTACACTATTAAAATATATAAGTACAATGGTACCTCAGTTCTTGAACTCATTAGAACTCGAACCAACCAGTTTGAAAAATATTACCTAGAGCTCGATCTGAATCTCAGAAGTCAAACCCTGTACACCGATCTAAGATAACCTGTACTCGCGGGGAAATGAGTCACGCGGCAAGTCTCTCAGCGGAAACAAAGGGTAACACTGAAACGCGGACCAAATAAAGAGGGTTCATGAAAACAACTAGAAACAGCTGATCACACGGGGATTCCACACAGGGTTAACGAGGGGGCGTGGCACACGGAAGGAGCGGACGAACAGGGCAGGAGGACACATTGTTTGGATACGTTTATTTTCTTACTTTACAAAATTACTGTTTTGATAAATATGCTTAGATGCGTTTAGTACAGTATATGCTCTTCTTGTTTTATCCGGTTCATTTTGTGTTTAAATGCTAAAAAACATATTTAGGTGTAATTTTCTTTGGGACCGGGAACCAATTAATTGGCTTTCCATTATTTCCTACGGGGAAAATTGGATCACAACTTGAACTTTTTAGGATTCGATCTGGAGTTCTGAATCGATTAAATTCGAGTTCTGAGGTACCACTGTATATAGTGAATATGATCAAAGACAAAAAAGAGTGGACATTAATTACGAAAATATATCAGATTGGATTTTGGCTCCTGAACCAGGAACAACGTACCCCACCTATCCCGATATTTTACTAAATGTAAGGACAATTAGCTGACATTCCATCACCAGCTTTGTTCAGTTCCAGGCATTTTCGACTAACGAACCATGATGACCACTAGAGGGCGGAATAGCGCACAGGTCTGGCGACACACATCGATGCTCAGGCCAGTCAGTGGGGAGCGACTACACAAGCCGATTTCAAGACAACTTTGCAACTAACAACTACTGAAATGCTAATATGAATTATATGTTTGCTGTAAAATGTAACACAAGAAACTCATGTAAAGCACCTTGGGGCGACGTTGTCGTGCGAGGCGCTATGTAAAAATAAATTACATTGAACTGAACTCTCTTCTTACCAAAGGCAATCTTATGCATGGGTTGATCGTATTACTTACATGATAATTTGAAAGTAAAAGCTGATGCTATTAAACTGTGCGGCTGTAAATTCCAAGATGCATATCAAGCATACTTAAAATATGCAGTTAGCTGAGCAATTTAACTCCGAAATTTCTATTTATCATGCACCTAAATAAGTTCATCTTAATTCCTCCTCACACTCAACATGGTTAAAACTGTACAAAGGACATATTAACACGCACTTCATATTTACATTAGAGTTGGCAGCTCTGTACTCGGTTGGTGCAGCGCCCATCCATTCCATGCGGCTTTTAGAAAAAAGTAGGAGCTAACATGGCTGGGCACCTTCCAAGCCGTTTCTCCGTGTGTTCACGTCGTGCTCCAGTCATGATTTCAACCGGACACCTTGCGAGGCAGAGCTGCAGCTCTCGGCTAGGAGACAGTGCAGCTGTCCGCCTTCTTTATCAGCGGCTTTTTGCGCACCAGAGCGCAGTCCTTGGGCACAATACCCCTGCGCACTCGCAGCGCCGCGCTCAGGCTGCTAGGGAAGTTCACCTGCCGCAACAGCTCCTCGAAAACTCCTGCGACGTTCAAGCCGCTCTTGGCGGACGCCTCCACGAAGCTGGCACTCCAGTCCAGCTCCACGACGGTCATGCTCTCCTTCGCGGGAACCCAGCGCTGGTTTCCCAAGTCGGCTTTGTTAGCAACCACGGTAATCGATGCGAGCTTGCTCCCCTTCAGCTCCAGGATCTCCTCCCGCAGCCTGTGCACCTCCTCGAAGGACTCGGGGTCGTTGATAGAGTAGACCAGGGCGAAAGCATCGCTCTGGCGGATGCAGAGCTGCCTCATCGCCGGGAAGGAGTAGCTACCGCTGGTGTCCATGATCTCGATGCGCATCTTGGTCCCGTCCAGGTCGTGCTCAATGCTGTGCAACTCCTCCACCGTGCGGATGTGCTTGGGCTCGAAATTGTCCTGCAGAAACCTCCGGATCAAGGCGGTCTTGCCCACCCCCGCCGCGCCGAAGAACACCAGGCGGACGGTGGTCTTGTTCTTCTCGGCCGGAGACATCGCTCCGCACTTCTTAGGGAATGGACACCCGTCTGAATTTACACAGTCCGATAAGGGCAATATAGATGATAAGTGAAGTGTAGATGATGTAGACGCTCCGCAAAAGTGTAAGAGAAAACAAGGCTGTTACTTTCCTGTGACTCCTGAAACTTTATTTAGAAGAGATTCCTAAAGTTAGGAAGCGTCAAACCCCTACAAAGTTTTACCTTATGTACTGTGCAGAATCTCCGCCTCAGCTGCACTTACCAATGATGGAGGAGGAGGCGTGATGCACTTCCAGCAAGCCGTCGCCTATCGACTAATTACTTGTATCTGCTTCTTTGACGGGTCTGAAAGGCGTCCTGGTATGCTGCCCAGTCCGCTAATTATAAGCGATTTCAGGCATTCCCCTGAATTTTAGTCGTAATCTTACTTCATTTTCGTACTATCATATTGTCCATACCTCATATGGTATTTCGATTCTCCGGTGCAACGCTATTTATTCATCAAACGGGGTGAATAAACACAAAACAGTGTCCAGACTGTGTTTTTCAGGTTTTTAGAAGTTGCTGTATTGCCGTTTTTTTCTTCTGATTCACACGTTAACTCATTATTCATTTCATATTCATAATTAATTTCATGCTGCCTAATTTCAGCCATTTTGACTAGCTCAATTAACTAAAGAATTTACTTAATTTTACATGACTTCATTTAAATGTAATTTTAGGAAGGGATACGAGAGACTGTTAGGAACTGTGGGTCATTCCAAGCACCACACTGGCAGGTTTGACAAACCGAAGGGTGGAAGACACATCAAAGACCAACCGGAGATGCAGCCATATCCATTCCAAGGTCTACTTGGGATCTGATATGCAGCTTCTGACTTGCTGTTTGATGCTCAGTCTTTTACCTGGGACTCTTCTTGCACACAGTCAAAGCTCTTCCCGGGGAACAGTGCAGATCCACCATAAAAGGTCCACCATATGGACAAAAGTACTGGAGCAGCTGGCCGTTACACCTACAGGAACTTTTATGACATTCCATTCTAAATCCATAGGCATCAATATGGAGTCGGTCCCCCCTTTGCAGCTATAACAGCTGCCACTCTTCTGGGAAGGATTTCCACAAGATTTTGGAGTGTCTGTGGGAATTTTTGTCCATTCATCCAGAGAAGCATTTGTGAGGTCTGGTTCACAATATGCTTGCGATCTCCATTCTAGTTCATCCCAAAGGTGTTTCATGGGGTTGAGATCAGGACTGTGTGTGGACCAGTCAAGTTCTTCCACTCCAAATTCACCCAACCATGTCTTTACAGACCTTGCTTTGTGCACTGGGGCACAGTCATGCTGGAACAAAAAGGGCCTTCAACAAACTGTTCCCACAAAGCTGGAAGCATAGAATTGTCCGAAATGTATTGGTATGCTGAAGCATTAAGAAATCTCTTCACTGGAATTAAGAGGTCTAGCCCAACCCCTGAAAAACAACCCTACACCAATATCTTTCATCCACGAAACCCTTGCTGATGTGAGACTTGCATGCAGATGCTCAGCTATGGAAGCCAATTTCATGAATCTCCCAGCCCACAGTATTTGTGCTGGGGTTAATGTCAGAGGAAGTTTGGAACTCTGCAGTTACTGAGTCAACAGAGCTTTGGCAACTTTTACGCACTATGCGCCTCAGCACTCGGCGACCCCGCTCTGTTACTTTACACTTTACTATTATTATTTTGCTTTACCATTTTATGCACCAGTGGTAATGGGTCTGAATAAAACACCTGAATTCAATGATTAAGTGGTGTGTCCCAATGCTTTTGCCCATGTAGTGTATCTGTGAGTCTTATAGATGTCCCTTGGTACTCGGACACAAACTGATATTTGGACATGTTACCAGGGGGCCACGTCCGTCTGAAATTGGTCCTCCTCAGTTTACCTACAAAGTCCTGTTGTCTGCCACCCAGTTCCCATGTTGCTGGTTTTTCTCCCACAGCTACACATTTCCTACAGGGACAGGGCTTCCTCGTGCATTTGTGTGATAATAAGCAGTCACTCAGTGCTACGTGTCTGTCACGCTTAGCCCTTAGGCACTATTCCTAACCCTTGTCACTCCAAACCCATTTGCCCGTGTGTTTTGTTTAATCACCTGAATGGGCAGTAATCCTCCGCTATTTGAAGTCTGTCCTGTGCCAATGATGGTGATCCAACAGGAGGCCAGAGAAAGTGACACTTTCAGTGACGATGGTGCCGCAGAGGCTGAAGAGCACAGAAACAAAGACGTGGAACTCTAAACAGTGAACTCGCCCCAGAAGAGGCCGTTAGGCCTCCTGTATCACACCAGAAGAGGCAGTTAGGCCTCCTGTATCACACCAGAAGAGGCAGTTAGGGCTCCTGTATCACACCAGAAGCGGCCGTTAGGCCTCCTGTATCACACCAGAAGAGGCTGTTAGGCCTCCTGTATCACACCAGAAGAGGCAGTTAGGCCTCCTGTATCACAGCAGAAGAGGGAGTTAGGCCTCCTGTATCACTGGAAGGGCACCTACGTGATACATAATCCTCAACTGCCGCACCATGATGGACATTGGTGTTTATGTATGACCATGTGTCAAACAGAAATAAATAAGACTTTAAAACCTAGATTAGCTGATTATTTGTTGCTTGTTGGTCATGCGCTGGTCTATTGACTAGAGGTGGGGACTCAAGTCACTAATTTGATGGCTTGTGAGTTGACTTGGCAAAACTGATGGAAAGACTTGGATTTGATGGCAAATACGTGATTTGAGAATATATATAAGTAAGTAGAGTGTTATGTAAGTTAGAATAGAATTATTTTCAATGGTAATTTTTTTGTTTTGCAAACCTGTAACAGGCTATAGAGGTTGTGACTGCAGTGGGAGTTTCAGGTTCAGAGGAGGAAACAAGCATAGCTGTCATCCCCCCTCCCCAGCTACTGAGGACCAGCCTCCCATGCAGACTGTCTGTCGTTGCCAGTGGAAAGTTTATTTTTAATCAGCACCCCCGATTTTGGCCCGTGGGCTATTTTTAAAGCATGTTTTGCTTCCCAAACATTGTTCTGCCCACTGAAGGTAACACTGACTGACTGCAAATTGAATGTTATCTCCTGTTCTAGAAATGACAGCTCCTTTGTGCAGCGGGAATCACCAGATGGGAAAGCCCGCGTTGTGTCATATGGGCGGATTGGCGTGCTGGTCTCCAGGAAGGCCAGCACGTCCTGAAGTGACAGGAGTGATCGATTCTCTGTTCAGCGCTATGTAAGGTGCACAGAGAGACCCTGACATTACACATCCTTATCTGTCATTTAGAATACAAAACTCTGGAAAGAGGCAAGAGCAAAATTTTCAATTTCACTCATCTCTCAAATTATGGGTATGCGTCTGTGTAAAATATACATTTTTTTTTTTTTGCAAACTTCAACCTGGCTCTTCATTCCTGGCTCTTCATTCCTGGCTCTGCATTCCTGGCTCTGCATTCCTGGCTCTTCATTTCTGTTTCTCATTGATGAAGAGTATCTTCCTTGCTTTATGCGTCCTGCTTCTAGGAGCCTGTTATGAACCGTCCCAGCAGTGCACTTCACACCACTTAATGTTTCCCATTCTTTTTGAAGGTCATTTGAGGTTATCACCCAATTTATGACGCGCTGCCAGATAAGTTGACGCTCATCTCTGGCATTAGAAAGTCGCTTCCGCCCTTTACCAGGCTGTTTTTTTTGTTACTGCCAATGTCTTCAGCTTCAGCTTATTCTTGTGTCCTGATGTCTTAGAAACTTTGAGCCTGGAAGCAGCCTGCTGCTCAGCGGCCAGCAGAACCAGGATTAAACCAGGATTTAAAAATGCATTTTTTAAAAACATAGAATGGTCTCAATTTTCTTCTGGAGCTGTATGCTTCCTTAGCATCACCTAGGATGACTCACTTCTGATTCACAGCTTACCTGCCTTGAAATTTAACCAGAATCAGAGACCTTCACTGATCTAAGATGCAAACCAAAGGACATCGGGGTGAGACTGATCAGTCTCAATGCTATAATCAGGACAAACGATACATATTCATGTCAGAGAACCAGCAAAACAACACGCCTGTCTGGCTTTGTGATACTGCTGCATCTGACAAGGACAAGAGGCGGCAAAGTGATTAAGAGCAGACACTTCTAAATTCTTGGCCTTACTGTAGTAGTCATGAGAGATATACCTAACCTAAATTGTTCCAGTAAGAATATTGCTGCATACTGTATGATATTGGATAAATGCATAATATGTCACCAAAGGAATTTCCTGTAAATACTGTTTTACACAGGGCTGCTTGGAAGCTGAGCATAACATTAAACCCCCCACGAAGCTTTGGGGAGGTGTACAGATCATGGAATGTTGATCTCTGTGTTTGAGACCTTCAGCCCCCCCAAATCTCCTGGGGGGCCTGAGCATTTTTACCATCTGCACTCCGGTCTCAATCTGATACAAGTCAGCTAAGTAAACTGTGAAGTAATAATCAGGCCTTATCCCAATGCAAATATACATAAATATATTACAGCCAATTATCAGTTTTTGGGGAGAAATATGGATGTAAACATGTTAGACTTGGTCTTTGCATGGAGTACCTGTAAAATATCTTGTGCTGGGAATTTTTTTTTCCAAGGTCAGAATAAGGGACACGGTGCAAGGTTGTGTTTAGCGCTGCAGTGAAACACAGCCTCTCTGAGGGTTCACAAAAAATGGCTGTTCCTGCAGCAATCATAATCTTCAAGTGCAGTGAGTAAACGTTAGCACGCCACAGAGCACGTGAGGTGAGCTTTTGTTCCTAGAGGAAAAGGTTTATTTTTCATTTAGTCGTCCTGCCAGTGATGTTTTTATTCCTGTTTGGCGGGCACGTGATGGGCTGCAATTTATATTTGCTTTCCCAGACCTGAGAGGAAACACTCCTCCTCTGAATCACATCCTACATCACGGCCGGCTAACAACAGCGGCGTCTAGGTGGGACATGCCCGTGATTGGAAGGTCACGGGCTTCCATCAGGTCCCGGGAAGGGGAGCAGGTGTTGTGATTTTAAGCAACGTGACTTAAGGCTAATACCTCAAAGCTGCATTGCTTCGGTAAACATTTGGCAGCACCAGCTAGGGAAGATCAGTTACCTGCCTGCCTAGCTAATACTAATACTCAGGTCAACACGCGGGTCATGTTTTAATCCTACCGGGATAAAACCATGTGCTTAAGAAAGCTTCCCTGATTGGGTAAATTTTCCCTGAACTTCATTATTTTACATCTTTAACATACTAGCCCCTCAACCGTCATATTGTGTAATCCATCATCTAACCACTTATCCTGGTCAGGGGTGGGGAAATATTAAAGGATATAAAACCAGAAGATGAACTCAATCGGTGCCCCATAGCTATTGGGTAAAACTGCAAATGTTTTATACCTGCTTGGTTGGTCAGCAAGTGTGGCCGCACAGAGGCACAATCCTTTGTCCGCCTCATTTTAATAAACATTTTAATAAATTATTCCCATAATGCCTTGCAGTCACGTGACGAACGTTTCACTCCAAACAATGCTTCTTCTTGGAGGCAGAAATGTGTCAGGCAGCACAAGAGGACGAAATGATATTAAGTACAAATCATGAAAAAACGACCCGTATATTTCCTAATGTAACCCCCAGAGGTCCCGGTGTCCTCCGCAGAAATAATCGACTCGGTGAAGTGCGTACGGCAAGCCATTTTAACATTTAACCAAGTCACACTCCTATCCGTAATTACATTTTAGATATAATAATAATCAATCCTTTACTGTGCCCGTGGGGAAATTCTTTTTACGCCTCCCTTAACTTGCTCTTTGTAGAGCAAGCTGTCCACGAAGGGCAACCACCTGTTGGGGCGCAATTGAGCAGTCAAATCCATATACATATGCAATGTTTTTTTCCTTTCGGATATCTGAAATTAAAATTGACTAGTATAATTGGATTGTAGATATCTGAAATTGGAGTTTTTCTTAGTAGGAATTCAATTTTGGATATCCAGAATGAACATGTAATTGTGGATATCTGAAATTGAAAGCCCGATTGACATGAATGGCAAAAAGACGTAATTTCTCCTAGGAAGAATGACATTATGGATATCTGAAATGACAATTATGGATAGGAAGAATGTCATTGTGGATATCTGAAATGCTCTTTTTGACTAAGAAGAACTGAATTACGTATATCTGCAATACATATCCAGTCTAGCGATTAAATGTCAAAACTTTACTTTGTAAAGACTTAAAGATATCTTAAATGGAATTTTGACTAGGAGAAATAAAGTTTTAGATATTTTGAATACATTTTCTACTAGTAAGAATGTAATTGCAGATATCTGCAATTGCCATTCTGACTAGTAAGAATATAATTTTGACTAGGAGAAATAATATTCTGTATATCTAAAATGTAATTGTGGATAGCAAATGGATCGTTTTTATGTTAAAATGGCGTCTTATCTGCAATTGCATTGTTCCTAGTCATAATTGTAATTGTAGATATCTGAAATAGCATTTTACTAGCCATAATTTGAATTCTGGATATCCGTAAAGACATTTTTACTAGTCACAATGTATATCTGATATTTGAAATTGCATTATGAATATCTAAAACAGTGGTATCCTTTCGGATATCTGAAATTAATATTATGACTAGTAACAATTGGATTGTATATATCTGAAATGGGAGTTTTCCTAGTAATTTCGGATATCCAGAATGTTAATTCTAAATATCTGAAATGTAATTGTGGATATCTGAAATTGAAAGCCCAATAGACTTGAATGGCAAAAGTGATGTAATTTCTAGTAGGAAGAATGACGTTGCGGATATCTGAAATGCTCTTTTTGACTAGTAGGAATTGAATTACAGATATCTGCAATAAATATCCAGTCTAGCGATTAAATGCTAAAACGGCATGCCATGATCTCGTGTGCGGACTTGATTGTGGGTGTGAGTCCTAAGCAAACGTCACCAGCCAATTAAAATGAGGCTATTCCTCCATGTAGATGTTTACACAGGTTAAAGTGATAAAATGGAAGAATGGCATTTTTAATCAAGGTGACTGTGTATTTTAGGTATCCAGTGTGTATTTTTCAGCGTTCTGAGACACAAAGACTGGCATTAAAGGAAATGGCACTGAGAAACTATTAACACACGTTAAGCATTGCGTGACTCATCACTGCCAGTAGGGGGAGCATTACGAACGTAACATTGCTGAAACGGTGTTTCCTTCAATCACTGTCCTCCATTGCTGTAGCTTAAAGTAGACTCCCTAAACCACACACCATCCATTTACCAAACCGCTTATCCATCTGGGTTGTTGGGGCTCCAGAGCCTATCCCGGATGCTACTGGCACGAAGCAGGGAACAACTTGGGATGGGGTGCCAGCCCATCGTTGGGCACACACACACGTACCTACGGGCAATTTAATAACGCCAATTAGCCTCAGCATGTCTTTGGGCTGTGGGGGGGAATTGGAGTACCTGGAGAAACTCCACAAGAACATGCAAACTCCACACACGTAACCTAGGCGGAGACTGGAACCCAACAATGCTATCCACTGCACCACCATGCCACCCTCTCTCTCTCTCTCTCTCTCTCTCTCTCACTCACACACACACACACACACACACATGTAGGGTAAACATATCCTTATGGGGACCGCTCATTCATTTCTATAGGGAAAA
>JAODUD010000045.1:11207616-11225823 GCA_026784285.1 Stomatorhinus walkeri
CCTGTACTTCTAGAGATGCTGATATTTCAAGAAAAGCTAAGCGACGGAGGGGAGGGCGGCTCAAGTACGCAGGCAAACAGAAAATAATAGTTCACCTGTCTGGTTTGGAGAGTGGCTCACTGAGTCTCGGATAGGTGCCATGTCTAGGAAGAAGGCAAAAGAAAAAGAAGTACAAAACTCAAGAAGGCCGTCATGGACCTGAGAAACCATTCAAATTCTATACAAGCAGGATGCGCAATGACTTATCACAATAAAGCCAAATGATTTAGGGAACAGCAGGGTTCTGGGATGTCACTGGCACTCCTACAACAAACAGATACCTGTGTCCAGGAGGTTCTTTGAGTGGGTGGGGTCAGGGACCTCGCTGGCCGGAGGTACGCCCCCCAACTGACCAGAAGAGAGCCGTGCCCGGGTTGCCAGGGCACCGGCGCGTCTGGCAGGACGGGCTATCCGTGTTCAGCAGCTGTCCCTGTTCACGGCGGCGGCGAAGACAGAGACGCGGCAGAAAGCCGGGTGGGGCACGCTTGGCATCGCTAGTCGCAAGGGGGAGCCGCTGTGCGGGCAGGAGAAGTGTGTGAAAGTCGCGATGGACCTGTTAGATGGCACTGCAAAAAAAAAATTAAAAAAAAAATTTAATCAAGAGGTAAAACAATAAGAGCATCTGCAGGGCTGACAGCACCAGGTCAGGCCCCACGAGCAGGTTTGCTGGCACAGCAGTGAGCAAAAAGCTTAACCTAAACCGCCCCAGGAAACACAGAATGGGTCAAAAGTAATACAGCATAAGAGTTTGCATGGATGATGGTAGCAGCTCACAGTGACGAGGAGAGTAAAGTCTCCATTTGTGCAAGAGTGAGTTGGCAGGATGCATCACGGCCCATTTCACACGTCACATGCCACCTCGGGCTGAGCCGGACACAGGAAAAGCGGCCCGGTGCTGATGCCAAAAAACAAAACGTGACACTCGTTTGTGTGACGGAGCCTCTGGGCACATTAAATACAAACGTCGGAGGCCCAGCCAACGATCTCAAGACTAGTTAATCAGCCCCACTTTCCACCTTCCCAGCATGCACCACAGCTTCTCTTCAAAGTGCCTGTGAAGACTACTAGCTCACCCGACCGGTGACACGCAAGAAGAAACAGCTGCAGAAAAGGGGGGCGGGGTGGGGGAAGCGAGAGGTGAATAGCACCCCCTTTGTTTTTATGCTGAGGGCCATGCAACAAGGGCATTCTCCATAGCCACATCACCTCAGACGCACAAAATGGAGAGAGACCGCCATCCCAAGAAGCAAACCCCTGCCAGCTCCTGCAGTGTCTGGGGGGGTTCAAGTGGCACAAAAAGGAGGAAAAAAACAGAGGGGAAACAAAACACGGTACTGAAGTTAGATGGACAGACTGTCTTGTTGCTGAGGGCAGTCTGAGTGCAGGACTTTTACGGGGGCTAGGAACAACGAAGGGGGGGGGCTGCCATTAGCCACTTCCTGTTTAAGCATGACAGGCCTGCTGACTGCAGGATGACAAGTGACAGGAAACATTGCCATCATGCTACTGCACAGCTCAAAAACTGCTACTTAAAAATTATGGGGGGGGGGGGAGCAGCAACCTCAGAATGTTTAAACTCTTACTGCGTCGCCAAGACAGTGGGGAAGGCGGGGCTCATGACTACAGCTGCGGCAGGGTGACCTCATCGCCATTTCATGCAAAAGGACACAGAGCACTCCCCGACTGACTTGTTCACGCGGGACAAATACCAGCACGTCTGCAATTAATGGTGAAAACCCCGAATGACCAGCAAGACTAAGACAGACGCAGCCAGGTGCACACAGACAGATGCACAGAAATGCATAGGCACACACATGAAGTGACATCGTCGTCCAAACATCAGCTCAGCAGAAAGCCACCCAAAAAACATCAGTGGACAACTCAGGGTCACGTTCCTTCTCAAAGTCCCAGGGGGAGCTTCCCCACGCCACGGAATGGCCCGAAACGAAAACCCTTCAGGGACCCTTAAGAATAAAATATTCAGAAAACGAGACCGTATGAGCTGTGCTGTCCCAGTACGCGTCAGGCTGGGAGGCAGCCGTGCCATGTTGCGAGCGATCCATGTTGCGCCTTTTGCACACAGAGCCCTCATCAACAACAGACTCCCCCGCGGTACTGCAGAGCCCCAGGCCGCCACAGTCGCCAAGCAGCAGCCGCACAATTCGGTAAACACACTCGGGCCTCTGTGCCGAGATTAGACACTGCTCTGACAGTTTCCTGAGAAAGCGTTCCCCGTTCGAGCTCAGGATGCTTTCCAGCTTGCGGTGTGGATGGTTTAGGGAGCGGAACTGAAACGGCCACCTACGGCAGCGGCTGCTTAATTCCTTAATTTAGTAAATCTGTAGCCTCGGCTCATAGCAGCACACTGTCACGCTGGCTTATCCGGTTGTATATGGAGACCAGCCGCAAATAAGTCCAATATGGCCAGTTAGTTGTCTGTATATCAAGAACAGCGGATTGTACTGGGTGTCATGCTCAACAAGCAACCCAGCCATGGAGGGAGTGGCACATTTTGAAAGTCAACTGCTTTTATAAAAAATAATGTGACCGCAACATTCAAGTCAATCAAAATGGATTTAGTCAGGAATCCTGCCTCCCCATCTGGCAACTGGTACCAGCTGTAAGCGTGAGCACCCACCTTTACTCTCAGTGAAGAGATGCAAAGATGCAGCTTTGTGTACTCCGAACAAACTCGGTGTTAAAATGGAAGCTACCATGGAATCAGACATCCTGTGCTTATCATGGGCTCTCCTGTCAACACACCAGAGCGGAGCAGAGCACCCAGAGACCAATGTCTGCTAACAGTGGAAGGGGCTTCAGCCTGCGTGCGCACAAGATAAAACACAGGGCATGAAGACGAACGCCAAAGCAGCTGTCACTGAAACGACTGAAGGATCAAGCAGTGACCGGCACAGGTTTATTCTCAAGTTCAGCATACGCACCACATATCCTGACCTGTAATTCAGGTCTTGCGGCTCTGCAGTAGAGGAACGGCAAAGAATGACACCAGAATTTTAATACGGTAGAGAATAACACAGCATCCTTGCTAGACCCCATCCACAGGCAGGTAAAAAAGTCTTCAGTGAGATACTTCAAATTCTCCATGGTTAGCAGGAAAGACGACAAAAACCTGCCACCTTCGCATCTTACCTTCAAACCAGCTTCTTTTCGCTCTGTGTCAGGTTTCGTCCTCCCTGCTTCCATCAACAGTGTGTCCTCCTCTTGTGCAGGGTCCCTGAACAGGGAGACCGCTATTAGCTCAACCAACAGGCCTCATTTTCAAGAACCTACACCTGCCGCTGTAGTCCATTGCCACAACATCACCTTCAGTCAAGACAATTGGCAAATGGGAGAAAAGAGCTCCATAATCTCCTTAACAGATTATACTGCTGAATTACAACAATAAACAGCAACTAGAGGGAAACTGATATCAGAATCAGAATCACGTTTATTGGCCAAGTATGAGAGTGAACACAGAAAGGAATTTGGTTCCGGTCGATGGCGTCTCAAGCACAATATAAAAACAATAAGTCACAATGAAAACAATATAATATACCGTAATATACAATCTACAAAATGTAATATGGATTTATATTTATAAATAAAGGTAAATGTTAAAAAATGTATAAGTGTTACTTGTACATATATATTTATACTATTTATAAATATATTTATAGATATCCACACACTTATACATATATACACATACATACAGTGCATAAATGAACAATACAGTATAATAAGCAATCTAAATCTTATATGCAGAAAATAAACATTACAGAAATGTATACCACAAAGTGTATATAAAATGCAGTTGCAATGCTGTAGGTGTTTAGCAGTGTGACAGTGATATCCACCATTACAAATATCCTTACTAAAGTCCAAACCAATGCACACAGTGACCAGTAATCCAAACACTGTCCCCTAAGAGCCCCAAACTTCCATAAAGCAGGCTTTACACGGGTTGCAACATACCTGTTCCTTGCTTAAACTCAAGGCTCAACACACTACCTTAATGCGCAGTGACACACTGACATATTACTGGGTACATTTGTCCCATGTCAGTGCCAACATTCCTGAAGGAACACAAGCTGCTAACCCTCCATGCCAAAGCTGACAGGGGACACCAAAGGGCCTGTAGAGGCATCAACTAGACACAAATCACACACAATGCTGGTCCCCAAGAGTCTCTTACCAGCTGGTCTTAAAACCTGTATAATAAAAATCAATGTTTTGACGAACTTCCACATATTGTCGCTACGGTCCGGGCCTGTCTCATCAATATGTATTAGGTATTAATTAGGTTCTTAACAGGTCCTCAGCAAGAATGATAAAACTTTAGTTAATACTGCCAGTCTCCACTCCAAATTGAGAAGCCGCATTAGCTTAAGCATGTTTTCCTACACCAACACTTCTGGACTAACCATTAACAAAAATCACTATAGGAAGTGGTCAGCAGCTCTACAGCTGGAAGGGCTGTACTTTAAGCAGGCAGCAGCAGGAAGCTGCAGCGAGGCGACCAACCACAGCGGGTTTGGGGTCTTTGCTTGCTTTACTCAAATTCACGTTACGAGGGTGAAGTGACTCAAATCAGATTTTTTTTTTTTTTTTGCCTTAAAGCGACACGGGTCTGATGTCTTTGGGGCCGAGGACACACAAATCCGACCGAGTCAGATTTGACTTACTTTCATAAGTGGTCCTAGATTGGATACGCAACTGATTTTGTGGTCATGCGAATAGAATAAGAAGGGTCAGAGTTTTTTGATTGAGATATATTATGCACACAAACACACACACACACACACACTCAGTGCTATCGTCATCAGCCAGCACCAGCACAGAGGTAAGAACAACAATAGAGGAGAGCTACAGCTGTGACAACAGTCAGCAGAAGGATGGGGAAGCTGGCGATTTACTAGATATTCAGGGAAATTAACCAGCTCAAGCCAAACTGGAACAAACATACTGAAATCAAGTAGCTATCAAAAGTTTTGGCAAAGAAATGGGAAAGCCTGTCCATTTAATCAATTTTAATACCCAAATTGTCCCATAAATATGACATTTGTTGATGTGGATAACTCATGCAAAATATGAACATGCATGCTGCTTGAGGAGAGATGCTTTCACATTACCATTAGATACAGGTCACTTGTGATTATGAATGTGAACTGTCAAGAGAGGTACATCCGACCCAAGCAAAGAAAATGAGAATTAAAACAATGAAGGTTGTAATGTGAACGCAGTCATACATGGGGACTAAAAGGACAAGATGCATTTGATGCAAGATGCAGCTTCAGCCAGCTTAATGACACCAGGTTCAAGGGGAGTCAGAAGCAAGCAGATGCCAGAGGAAGCCTGAGATGTCAACCACAAGTTGGGCAGCCATTCAGGAACTCAACACAAGCACCGTGACACGCTTGAGCAAGCCGCCATTTAAAGGAACCATGGGCCATAACATGGAGGAAGTCATTTTTTTGTTCATTGAATCCTTTGAATAAAAACTACCCAGGAATGTCAGTATTCCTTGGGTCATGCATGTACGGATCTCGCCATACATGCAAAACGTTCAACTGCAGGAGAAGCCAATGTAACAAGGTAAGCTTCTTTAAAAGGTTTACTAGACCCACTAAACTGACAGTGAAGTTGCTATTAATGACTGACTGGGAAAAGAAACCTGAAACCAGAGTGTTTGCGTGTGTGTGTGGGGGGGGGGGTGTTTGGTCACACGGTGCAACATCTCCAGGCAGAGAATCCCCCCGCCCCCCTGCAGTTGCTCAGACACATTAAACCAGATGGCTGCCTTGACAGCAGGCTCTCGTTTATGACTGACGGCCAATCAGCATGGCCCTGGGTGAACAGCCACAGTTCCCCAAACCAGAGGCACTGCAATACATAATGTGTATGGTTCTCCACAGCAGAATCATACGTACTAAGATTCATACTAGGTTTGCCTTGATCAGGCGTCTACAAGAACCTTAAAGATGCAAATACATAATGTCATGCTGAAAGACTTCAATGATGCATTCACAATCTAGTTTTTCCTTGTTCAAACAGAATATTTTACTGTAGCTGTGTCAAGGTCAAAAGCCTCCTGTAGGTAGATATGGCAACACTTGTGGTACAAAACCACATCTTTCAGCATAATACCAATGAACGACATGATTCGGCCCCTGAAGTTACCAGATAAGTCACAGCTAAAAGACACTCAACTACACATGAAGTTACAAGGAAAACTAACATGTTAGATATGCTGTCTTAACGGCAGGCTAGCAACTAGGATTATACTCAACGGAAGGCTAACAAAGCTGCAGCTTTTCACGATGACAATGGGGATCATATTCAAAGCTGATCAAGCGCTCATCACTCTCTTCCATACTGGATCAGCCCACATCCCAAGCAATTGTCACACATTCTGCTACAAGCACTAAGATGGAAAACAGGCTTCACTCAATTACGTCTTTATGGCGAAGTGAACAGAGAGCGACCGTCGATAAATGGGAAAGAGAACATTGCAATCTACCTCGCAGTAAGAGCACCACACAAACCAGAAAACATAATTCAGATTATTTATGACGCCTGGTCCTTGGTCAGAGGCCAGTGATCATAACAATGCAGGGAAATGACTCAAAACTACACCTACACCGTGACAAAAAGCAAACACTACATTCCACAGGAGTGCAGCCACCGGGCAGAACCACGCCACACTTTCTGGAATTCAGCCCCATTCTCTAAATTCGAAAAACCGATATCAGGGTTGCTACAGCTTGGTCAGATAACATGGTCTGCAATCCCCACCTACACAGCTCCTGAGAAATGGCAGCATTCGCAGATCAAAGGCTTTATTCAGCCAGCCAAACGTTGCCGCTATCAGGTGTAAATTTTCGGTTTTCACTGGAACCAAAGGGGCCAGGAGAGACCTGCGACCCCCCCCCCCATCTCCAGCCCCCTGTTATGTGTGCTGCATTTCTACAACAGCGGAGAGTGACGCCTGCGGTTTTCATCCGGCATCCAGAACACCGCAGCTGACTATGCGGCTCGGAGACCGATAATTCAAGCACAACAGCACGGGCTGATGCCAGCAACAGCTGCTGTGACCTGCCGGTGGCGGCTGTTTCTGAGGACCCTCTAAACAGACGAGGGAAAAGTCAGAAGGGCACAACAAGGGTCAGACTAATCCAACACCCCAAGCGTTTTTAAAAACACAACGGCAGTGATCAGAGGAACACAGCACTGACCTGTCTAGCTTCTCTTCAGCTTCTTTGGTGATTATAGCATCCAACTCTGTATAAAGAAAAATTAAATTCTTTGTAGTTGCTCTAAATCAGAACAGAAAATTGTGGCATCAAAGGCTGTCAAAAATAAAATTAGAACTTGTAGTGAACGCATAAGAATTTTGCATTAATGAATGAATCATTTTAGAGGTATTTTACTAGAGAAATCGGCTTGAACTGAGGAGGAAACGTCAAGGTCATCAGCAAAAACATCATGTAAAAAACCCATCACAATCGAGCTTCACCGGGCGCTAATAACTCCCGGTCCGGAGGTAGATATCAAATATGTATGGCGTGGCGTTTTAAATCGAGGCCAAAATGCTATGTTGATCAATTTTAGAAATACAACAGGCAGAGGACGAGGCATTCCCACTGCAGACAAAAAAAGATGGGCAAAAACAGATATTTAGAGACAACCGATCGCCGTAGCCCGTGGGCATGCATTAATACATTACCGATATGTAAACAAGGGGAGAGAGCTCACAGCCTCCCCGGAGCAGCTCGGCTGGGGCTGCTCTGCCTGGTTTGTTTTCAACAGTTTATTAGCCTATTTACAAACAACCCCACTGATTTTCTGACTTGACGAATATGCATCCTTCACGGAGCACTCATCAAAATAAAACACGCAACCAGAAGCACACTCGAACTACGTCAAAATTCAATAAAGTTTTAGACTGGATTTTTTTTTTTACTTTAACTTGCCGGTTTACATACAGGGAATGCGTGCCAGGACGTACTACGCAGCCGGATAAAGCGACGGCTAGCACAATTTTTTAGCCAACACCCCAAAACACACGAAACTGACGACTATTAAATGCAAAAACACCCATCTCACTCACCCGATGTGGTGACAATTCATCCCCACGTTCCTCCAAAACACTCGCATAATTTAGGGAAAGATGCACTCGGTTCGTGTATATTTGCAGAGTTTGCTAGCTTAGCATAGCACAATCGACGACGCGGCAAACGAAAGTTGCGACGACGTAGCCGCTGGTCGGGTGAAGCTGACTACGCTGGTTACGCGGCTAACCGAGGGAGCAAAGAGGGAAAACGAGCGCAGACCACGGAACAAATGGCGCTGCGCACTACAGGCGGTAAATTTACCGTTCAGCGCCACATTACCAGAAATAAGCTGGGGCGGTGCGCCGACGGAGCCAGAAACGCCACAGTTCGACTGGTTACCAAACTACGCAAGATAAACCTACAAACAACAAACCCGGTCGGGTCGCCGCTTCGAGGCGGGCTGCATTTTTGCCCGCGTCACGCGATAAGAGGCGGCCGCTCACCTGCGCCTATTTAAAGTGCACGCGGCGTGAAGCTGGAGATTGGGCTCGTAAGGCTATGGAGAGACGCCGACAGCTGCGTGTTTCTGCAGCGGCTGAGGCGAAGGGGCAGTAATTGACGCAGCCGCCATTTTGTTCACTGGCTGACCTCCCTCCTTCTGCTCCCCCCCCCCTCCGTTATGGACGCGCCGTGTGGCACAGGAAGAGAACGCGCTCGCGCAGCCGACCACTTCCTGTGCCCACCGACGCTTGGATCCAAAATGGTGGCCCGGGAGTCCTGTGTTTTTTAGGGTTATTTTGTGAATGAGCGTACGCAAATCACTCGTAGAACATTATATATTGTATAACAGTGTGTAGATTTTAATATACACACTATTTAATATGTAGCTTCATATTCAGATCTCCTCTTGGAGTTGCATCATGCTGAGTATATCAATCCTCTGTCAGTTACAGGGTCCATAGCACTCGCGCATGTCGCGCGACCCTACAGACTATTTACAAGGTAATAAAACAGTTACATGCATGTAAATGATCAAAGTTGGCAGCCCTGTACCTTCACCTTTACTTTGAGAGGAATTCTAAGAACTGGCCCAGGAAATACTAGCAGTTCCTTTAGAGTAAAATAGAAGTGGTGTGATTACTGCCATAACGTCCTGGGATCATGAGGGGCCTGTGCCCTTGCATTATCAAAGGTAGTTCTCTTAAATCTACTCTGGACAGTGATACAACCACCAACAATGGGGAAAGGGTTTTAAAAAGATCCACGTAACACAAAATTAGAGTATTTTCCAAATACTATTCTTAATGTACTTTTAGCACTATTTAAAATCCTGATATTAAAATGTGTTTATGCACAGTTGTCATTCACATTTTCATGTGTGAATTTTGATCAGGCCTTCTCACTGCACAGTTACACAAGATACTAAAAAAACAAATAAGCGTGGGATATTTGAAACAGAACCCCATAACATTGCACTGTATCCAAATTTAACATGGCCAGCAGGGTGGCGGACAGCTCACTACGTGGTGTCGCTCCAGAGTCTTAGCCCCTTTGCCTGCTCCAGACTCCATGACCTCTCAAAGGCAGGGTGCCGGTCACTCTGGCAACCATGCAAGGCTGCAGAGAGAGTGGCCGAGGTAGACCGAGGTGTGGGTAAGTCACAGGGCCTCCGAGGCACACCTGAAGCCAGCATACCTGTGCCTCAAACACCTGACATTTCTGACACGTAAACACTTAGTGGCTCTTAAATTGCAAGTGGCTCCATCTACAATATTCGATTGGCTTCCCTCTGAACCTTCACGACTATACTATATATCCACCTGTAACACAGTTCAGACGATTTACTGCACTGTTTTTGTGGAAAAGGTGGTTTTATCTACAAGAACTGTTGTGCTACCATATGAATTGTAACTTCCAGAATTTCCCTCTTGGGTTCCATAATGTTCTTATCTCACACCAAAAATATTTTTTTTCCCGGCTGGCTCTTCCAGACCGTTGACAGCCCACACCATCGCTGCTGTTCAAGAAGCTTTTCTGCTAGAGACGAGCCAAAAAAAGCACTATTCAGCAAAGGCTTTAAAAAAATGAAACCAACCTGTACCAAAGTAAATAGGCTGAGCTCGTTGTTTGGAATTTGCCTACGCTTGGGCTCTGCAAGCAAAACCGCAGCCCAGATATGTGAATGGCTCAGTGCTGACTACTTTTGTCAACGTTTTGATGAGAGCGTTTTCTGCCTCAGCTAGCAGACACATTGTCATAAGCATGTGTGCCGCTACACTGCACGCCCACAGTGGTCTATGAATACACATTCCGGCTGGGGCCGCTCTCACTTACACAGATGACATCATACAGATGCAGTTACAAAAGTGAAGAGCAGGAGCAGCAGGTGGTGGAAAAAAAAAACAACCTGTGACCAGAAGTTTGTAGGTTCAAATTAAGATGGTTCATTTCTATCCTAAGCTAGGGCCTTAATTGTTAAAGAATAATTCCCACTTGTGGGGGAAAAAAAATCCCCAAATGATTCACTGGCAGGCACTTTCCCTTGTTCAATATAATCACAATTCAAAATTTCAAAGCAAAAGTCCATCTGGTTTCAGGGTGGTGTGCAAACATGAACTAGCCTTCACCTTGATCTGCTCAGAACTCCTTCAGGCTGCCACGGACCTCTGTACAGCTGGCACCAACATCCCTATTTATAGCCCGCAAGTTCAGTTGCTATGGCAGGTTACCTAGTTATTGCACACCCAACAAATGGCGTACCATAGATCACAGCCACAACTCCCCATCGGTCTCAAATGTGGGCCTCTCTTTGCGTCACCATTGTCCGGTCATGATTGGTTGACTCCTTGTTTCCCATTTACACTGGCCACCTTATCCCTGTGCATACAGTACACCACGACAAGAATTACGTAATGCCAAAACTAGCTTCAACACATTCTAATTACGCCTTCCCAGCGGGTGTTGCTTAATGAGACATCTACCATAGGGCTGTACTTTGCCCTCTGCTGTTTACTCAGTAAGGGCCTTTTGCTTACCTGACCTTTCGTATGATAAGAATGGCTGCAGTCATCCAATTTAGAAGGAAAAAAAATAAACATGCAACACAACTCTAGCACACACTACACATGTACAGCAGCATACAACTAAACTATTTTTTTTTTTTAACATTCTCAAGTAGAGTTTCTCCTAGGACCTGAAATAAGATCAGTCCTTAACCACTACGCCACCTGCTGCCTCAATTTCAGTGTTTTGATTCGGTACCATGTAATAGTTGCCCCGAGGGGCATCCAAAAGGAGGGGGAAGTTCAGATTATTCGAATTGCCCCTGAACAGTTGTACAAAGTACATTCATTCATTACTGTAGTTAAATACCTGTTCCATATATCTCTACTTTACTTATTTAGCTCTGGACCAAGGCTGTAGCCATGGAGTCAACATTGGGGGGACCAAGACCGAAAACGTTGCCTCCCCCAACATAATTATGGCCTTGCTCTGGACACTTGACTTTTGCTCTGCTATCTTTTCTACTCTGCTCCATTTCTACTTGGTGATATGTTACAGTTTTCTATTGTATTGTAACGTACCGGAGAGACACCAACTGTCGGAAACATATTCCTTGTGTGTGCCACACACACACTTGGCCAATAAACCTGATTCTGAGTCTGACTGCATACAATCAGATTGCTGTATTATTATTATTATTATTTAAATCAGACAGGGGATGTGTCGTAGTGATGGGACACACCGAGCCTGTGGAGCTATTCAGCCCATCATCCTGTCTGCATCTATCCCGTGTAGGAGAACACATAGCGTCCCCCATGCAACCACCATGCATTAGTGCTAGAACTATTGTTAAACTGCGCGGCTGAGCGCATGTGCTCAGCTTAGACGTTCTTAATGATTAATGCTGATAAGCGCATTTCTGGCCGATACCGATAGCTGATTATTATTTCGACAACTGGCACAGATACTGGTTGTTTGCAAGGTTCTGCTTAAATAAGTTTAAAAGGACACTACACCCCACATAAATAAAAAAAAATGACTTTCATATTTTTTAAATGTATTTCAGAAACACTTCATACTCTTCGCTGTCTTGCCTTAAGGTGAGCAATCTAATTTATTGTGTTGAGATGTTTATTAGTAGATCATCCTTGTGAAATTTTAGGAAAGCAATGTTCGCAAGATGTATTTCCAATGATGTCAAATGTCTGCTACGTGGAATTATTTTTTGTAGCTGTTTAGTACACAAGTGTGCAAAGCAATATGGGTCACCATTTTAAAGGGAACTGTCGACAGTAAATATCAGCTCATTTTTAACCATTGGTGTATCGCTGCTAAATTCAGTTAATGCAATGGAATATAGTATTTTTGAAGCTGTTAATATAAATAAGCATTTCATGTTTTAAATGATTATATTGGAAAATATAACACTATCATGCCATATTTTGTACAAAAAAATATATGTCCAATAGACATACAATGCCATATTATGCTGTTGAATCAGAGACTTCATTCAATTACATTTCGTTTAATACTGCAAGTATATCTACAGGCAAGTACTTTTACATAAGTAGAAAGGCCAGTTGAGTACTGTTACTACAGTACATTGCACGAGTACTTCCTCCACCACTGCCCCAAAGTGACAGGGCCCTAAAAATATGGATCATGATTGGATTGATCTGGGTTGGGGATCCAATATGCTTTTCAGGGGCCAAAAATCAGTGAGTACGGGAAGTTACTCCCTTTATGTAACATGATCAAACACAGAGCTCCACATTACCTATTCAGGTTAGATGTATTCAGGGTCTATTGAGTGCAATATGAAAGAATGATTTTTAAGTCATTGAGGGCACATTTGGGAATTGAAGTAAGCGTCAATAAAGAGAGAGGTAGAGGTACAGCGCATTGCTCCGCCCCCTACACCACAAACCACCTCAGGGATGAGAGTCTGAGTGCAGCCATGCAGCGGGTGATATGGACTAGTGCAAGTTGTTTTCAATGGCCGGAGTGCCAATCCTGTCAATAAAGAAGCTATTTATATAAAGGACATACACACACAGTCCATTAGAAGCAGGTTTGAATCCTCTAACACCAGCTGATGTTTGTTGACCTGGACCTGCCGGAGTCTGAGGGTGAACAACCGTGGATTTTGTTTACATCCTGTCGCTCCCACTCCTGTTTTATCTGTATTTTCCACATCTAGCTACACACTCCCCCACCCCCACTTTCTGCCATGGACCAAGAGTGGGGGGGGTGAGAGAGTGATTTGGGAAACCCAACAGTTGTAAAATTGATTTGTTTGCAGCTAAATCACACCCTGGTGAATTACGTACACATCTGCGGGTCAGTATGGTTGGCATTGTGTTTATAGACCTCACTTACTTACTGGGCTTTTATCACCACACTCAACACCTCTGTCAGAACGCTGACTTCCAACATAAAACAGGCCGCTTACTAAATGAGACAAACCAAAAGGGTGCTCTTTGCAAAGATATCCACACACGAATAAATAAATAAAACACCTGAACACCTGAATTAATAAATACATGTATTTTTTTTATATTCTCTCTCTCTCACACACTCACAGCCCACATGGAGGAACACTGTATACCCAGGTGCCTCCTGTACGGAGAGTTTGTGCACGGCAAAAGACAAAGAAATGCTACAGAGACTCAGTCAAGGCCAAACTTCCACTGGCGCAAGATCCAGCCAAAGCAGCCGGAAAAGTATGTGAGGGATGGGCCATGCTGGCGAGCCACCACCCACTTCGACGATAACCCATAATGCCACAGTGCAGCACCAGCAGAGATTACAAGCACTGACTTCCAGTGTCCTCGCTGCTCCAGAATACGTTGCAAATTTGTTTCATGACAGAAGTATCTGCGCATATCTTCCACAAAGACATTTTCAAGTGTCAGTTTTTTTTGACTGACTCATTAAGTTCTGTTCTTACTATTTTGCTATTAATTGCAATTGTAGTCACTGTCCTCCAAAGGGACACTAAACTCAAATGTTTGGCGCGTTATTGCAAAGGTGTTACTAATTAAAAAGCACCCAATGATGCTTGTTAAAGAACGTTTTAACTCCGAACAGCTCTTTCAGAACTTAATTTAGTTTTCAATTTATTAGTACAGTGGTGCGTGCGAGTCACAAACACAATCCGTTCCAGGAAAGTGGTCGCGAACCAATTTGTATGACTAATTTGTTCACAAGCCTACCAAATAATCTTAATCAATTTTCTGGTTTTTATAATAAAAACTTTAAAGAAAAACACAACAGTGTGGTGATGGGCAGACCAAGGAGCAGAGAGAGACATGGAGACTTGCTTGCTGGGGAAATCACATTCTTTATTAACAGTCCTTAATTCAGTAACCATATTAGAAATGTAGGTTTTATAACAAAAATAATTAGGTAATTCATTTACAAAAAAATGTATATCATATTAGAAACCACCAGAAGTTTTAAAGTTAAATAATAATCAAGTATAGTGGTGTCTGCAGTTCATGAACACTGGTCTACGAATAATTTGGTTCGCGACCCAATATTCAGTGGAAAAACTGCATTGGTTCACGTACAAAATTTGGTTGACAAATGGATTCCTTTTTCATACTAGTGTAGCACTGGCGGGGCACATGTCCCAGCATGCCCCACGTGCAACTGTAAATAGAAGGACCACAATAGGCACCCAACGGGCACCGAACCCAAAAAGACAGCCAGAAAACACAAGGTTGTCAGATCCCAAACTGCAAGATGCACACACGGTGGGATATTTACACGCTAAATACTCGTGACGACCGGACCGGGTACACACAAGACACAGGCAAACACACTCGCAACAATAGGGAGATGCAACCATTAAGATCAGCATCAACAATACAAGGGTTAAGTAAGCATTCCACTCCCACACACTGGATTGTAATTGTAGCTTTGTGGGGACTCTCCATTCATTTCTATGGGGAAAACATTCATTACAACATGACAACCTTAACCCCTACCCAAGCCATAACCTTATCCATAAGTAACCGAACAAAATATGAGATGTTTGCTATTTTTACTTTTTTGATTCCATTCACAGCTTTTGTGGGGACCCAAAAAACGTAAAACAACAACAACAGGGTTTTATTACATTGTGGGGACATTTGGTCCCCACAAAATAATACAAATCTAACCCTCACACACCTCACGTGTGCTGAAGTTTACCAGAGAAACCATTGAATTTTTTTTTTAATGAAACTTGTGGGACAACTGCCACCTGCAGGTGGAACATAGAACTGCAGGTCTGATGCATTCATTAGGCCAGAAAAAATGCAAATGTGGTTTTGTGGAAGGCCCCTGGCTACTATACTCCATAACTAACATGTTAAGAATTGCTATAAAACAACATGCAATCTACACACACAGAGCAAAGGTGATTAGATACCAGTGATAATCTTACACCCACTTAAGCAAATGTTCTATATCTGTAGACTTTACCCAAAATATAGACAGGCACAAATAATTACCACAATCCCATTGCATGGTTCTACACTCCTTTGTACGATCACTTTCTCATTAAACCAAAAGGTAACACTAAACTTGTCCTGTTTCATCAGAAAAAAGAAAAAACATTTATCATGGCAATACATTTACTACTGTTTGATACATGAAAGCCTTTAACTGAAATGTCTCAAAACAAGCTCAACAAGTCTAAGTTGGGAGCTGTTTGATGAACGGCTGAAAAAAAAGCAATAAAACAAATGCAATGTCAACCCAAAAACAGCAAACTGTCAATCAAGTTCTGGGTTTGAAAGCAGGCTTCTCAGAGACTGGGATGAAAGTGGCACTCCTGTATCAGGGACTACAGCCAAGTTAAACACAACGCGAGAAAATCCCAAGGTCAACATAGTCTTCCAAAGCAACTGACGGGAAGGAGGACACAAATGTGTTTCTCTTCAATAAATCTGCTGAACTTGGAATCCTAGAGTGAACATTCAAACATGAGCATGCGTGACACAAGCGTGGTAACCCTACGGATTCCATGGTGGGCGAAATCTGGAATCTCAGAGATGACATCCAAGACGGGCTGCCGGATTATTCCCTGTATCTGCTGCTGATGCCGCTCCTGCACATGCTCTGCATTTTGAGTCATTTGCTGTAGTTCTATTCACGAGTTCTAATCCAACCAGGGCTTTCCTGGACCACCCCCCGGAATCTGAAAACTCATGGTAGGACATTATACACACCAATACTTAAGAACTGTTCTTCCTTACAAAAGCTGATCCTATTTCATGATCTTTTTTCTGCCTCAAACCATCAATTTTTACTCAAAATTTTACAGATGCTGTCCAAGAAGCCTGTCTTCTCACAATCCAAGCTTCGTGTTTCGTTTCAGATGCTGCTATAATTTTTGTGAGCAATGAATCACCTGCTTCACTTCTCTCCTATGCCTGTAGTGACATCTCTGCTCTCTACTCTTACCTTTTGACACCGTAGATCATCATATGTCCTAACAGGTGAGAAAATCACATTGGTCTCTGTACACATAGTTGTGGGACCTGTACCTTGACCTGAATCTTAATGTGATCTTTGCCCTTTTGAATACCTCATTAAATGACCCTGGTTTTATAAACAGACAAGGACCTAAGTCAACTCCTACATACAATTTAATTCAGACGAGACTTAATTCCAAACTGCACCTTGGTTTTATTGTGCCTACGAATGATTCAGAAAGTCTGCAGTGATGCCTGCTGCAATCCGCTACCTAGCTGAACAAACGCTTCCCTAAAGGGTCTTCTGCTGCTACAGAAACACAACAGCCCTGCACTCACCTTCCTATACCAATTTACTTCACCCAAGATATTCAGCCTGACCACTTTATAAGCATAATACTGGTTGTTTTGATGTACTGAAGGCAGCAGAACCTTCTCAAATAGGCCTCCCATTTTACAGAATAATCTATCCACTATTAAACCCCTGCATTATAAACCCAGTTCTCTAGTCCCTCATAGCTATACTGCTGGATTTTCAACTTATTACACCATTATAGCATAATTGGCATAATCTAAGCCAGCATAAACCTAACAATTTATCAACACTATTCATTCTCTGTGTTTCATTTTGCCTCCCCCTCAGAACCATCTGGACCCGAGCTAACAGATCATTAGCTGGGCCTGGACAGCTGGGCTCCAACAGTCGGGAGAAAATCGATCCACATGTTGGTACAATCAAGTGTATTAACACATTCATCTGCAGTAGCCGGCTCTTAGTCCTGGAAAGGCTGGAGTACCAGATCACGATCACCGTCTTATAGACATCTGCAAAGTCCTGTCAGTTGTATTTCATATCTTCCTTCTCTGATGCGGTTTTGAGGCAGTTTCAATTCTTTCCCCAAATATTGGCATTTAGGGTTTTGTTTCCTTTTTTTGGTTCTCAGGAGACAATAAAAAACCACATATTTCAAAACTCACTGACAAATATGTGCTATCATAATCCTTTTTTTCAGTGAGGTTCTGGGATGCTCCGTGTTTGTTTGGCCTACAGTTAATGTTATTCAAAGCGTAGCCTCCTTACCTGACAAAGACCCCAACACCAGCTTCCCCAATAGCTACACCGACCTTAGCAAAGGGAGACGGAACTCAAAGGCAGCGGCACTGGCGTCCTTCTTTTGCATTTCCAGTGGTCTGTGACCCTCGGGTGTCGGATGTCAAGTGAAAGCACCCGTGCCTGCTCATTTCATTGGCTCAGAAACACAGGCAAAGCACATGCAAATCCTGCGTGTGCAAAAACGGGGTTCCAAAATAAATAAATAAAAATTGGGGGACACGGGCAGCAGGAGTCGGCCGACACCCCCACCATTTACTGGGGCTTGTTAACTGCTTAGCGGTCCAGTCCTTCACCCACTCTCCCCCAGCTTCCACGCTCCAGGACCCATCCACCGCAGGCCGGACATCTTCCATTCAAAAATTAATGAATGCCCAACAGCCCTGTCATGGTGGATGCCATGAATCTTTCATTACACGCAGGTCACTCAGACAATGTAGCAACTCCCTTTCAGCATGGGGTGAGGGTGGGTGGGGGCAGGGCAAGACACTGAACCCCCAATTGCTCACCGGCAACAGGCACAAGTGATCCGACG